>BQNB010116775.1:0-21297 GCA_026074375.1 Tanacetum coccineum
AAAAATCGTCTGTGTGAGAAACCTTGGGCACTTTTAGTCCTTTGTCGAACTGAAATGACTAAAATACTCTCGTCACCTTTAATTTCAACACGAGGGTATTTTAGTCATTTCACTTTGACAAAGGACTAAAAGTGGAACCCACGGTTTCCCATACGGACAATTTTTGCAATTTCGATACCACGCGGACCAAACGTGCAATTTGGCCAAACTACAAGGATGATTTTTACATTTCTTTCTATTTTCTATACACATCAATGTTTACGTTGGATAGTTCTATTTTACTCACTAAGTCTTATGACTTACAGATGTTAGTTGCCCTTTTTATTTAGGTAAAGGAAGTGGACTTGAGGTTTGTGATAGAAGAAGGTGAATTTAATGGAACGGTAATGTTCGTGAGTAATAGGTGATGAGAATTTCATACACATCTCTTTGTTTATCAACTAGTAAATTCCTCAAAATATTATAGTAATAGTCTTTTAAGTCTAAGATAGTTTTAGTTAAGTTATGAAGTGAATCTTGTATGTTATGAAAGGAGTTATGTAGTGATGAATCAAAAAGGGGTGATTGGGTTCACACCCACACTCCATGAAAATAGTGATTCCACGCGTCATTGTTATGAAACATTCGTACGATTATGATCTTTATGTTTAATGAAGTATGTTTTGAGATTTAAAGTTTGAGTGCGTATTAGACGAGACTAGTTTTTGGAAAAGTGCAAAAAATGTCACAAGAGGTGTATACAGCTTATTGGATAAATCATATAAGGCGTATAAGAGTCTTTGTAAAAAAGGTTGACAAATAATTTTTTACGGGCGTTTTAGATGGATAATGTATTGAATTTGATTTAACCATAAAAACAAAAGTGGGACTCGCAGAATCTTGGTCATTCGCTTTCTTCTTGTATTTTGTAATTTTTTTTGAAAGGTAATAATTTACAAAAACTAAAGAGCGATACAAGAAAATGGCATTCCCCTCTCAAAACAAGACGGTTAAAGAGAAGAACCCGAACAAAAGAGAAAGCAAAATACAAGCCAAAGCAACCGAAGGAAAACAACAGAAAGGAATACAAGCTAGACACTAAACTAAAACTAAACAAAAAACCCAACACTAAGGTCCCCAACGTACTAAACACCAAACAAAAACGACCCAAACCGAATGGCACAACAATGACAACGCCTACACATTTTGTTTGGAAGAAAGAAACAAGGACAAGGCCCGCCAAAATTAAAAAGAAACACATAATACTTGATTTGCATAGAACAAAACCAAGGACTTGCATACATTTGCAGACATTATATATAGCAGAACCAAACACCCTCCAAAATGAAAAGAGCGAACCCACTGAACAATCAATACGCCAAAACACATTTCTTCGGTTCAAACAACTACTGCTGCCAATCAATGGACTTCTTCCTCGACCAACGAACTATCCAGTCAAAGCTTTTAAGCTGAATATCTTGAATGATTTTATTGATACTTGAAATCTTTCTTTTAAACACCCGATTATTTCCCTCTTTCCAAATAAAATACCCTATAGAGCAAATCACCGCCCGCCATAATACCCTCGAATGATTGGGAATAACCACATTTCCACAAGACACAAACAAGACTCTATTGGAAAAAGCGTTAACATTCCCAATTTTCCATCAATTATAAATTTTCTCCCTTACTCCCATTGCCATAGAGCACAAAACCAATCTGTGAATCAACGGTTGTTGGAGTTTCCTGATTATCGGTATTCTTTTGAATCAACGATAGTTGGAAGATTGTTTCTGGTATTCGTGTGAATCAACAGATTTAATTTTGTTATCTTGTTTCTGGTATTCGTGTGTTAATTTATTTTTCACTACATTAGTTAGTATCAGAGCCGAAGTTCCTAATTAAGATGTCTCCAAAGAGAAGTAAAGGCGAAGAGTCAAAATATCCTTTTTTTGAGGGTGATGGTTCATCTTCTGATGAATGAAGAGATTATGGTGTGACGGGTGATGATTATGAAGGACCTCCAGTATTTGATGATGATCAATATGAAAAAGAGATTGTGAGTGGAGATGTTGGGAACGAATTTGTTGACAATTATCCAAATTTTCAAGAGGATGGAAATAATTTTTCATTTTCAAGTGTTGTTTTGCGTGTAGAAGAAGAATCGATGCCAGTTTATGATACCGATATTGAAGAAGTATTTGTCGGGAAAGGAGGATTTGGTGGGGAAAAAGACAACATCGAAGACATTGTAGTTGTGGCTAATGATCTTTGTTCTTCAATAATCCAAACTACTTTAAATGTTGATTTTGAGGAAGACATCAATACAAAATCACATGAGTTGATGTCGTTTGGAAAAAGTATTATTATCAAGGTTAGCCAAAGTTCATTCAAAATTTTAATTTGTAAACAATATCAAGAATGGTATTTGAAAGTTGCACCCATGGTCGATAAGTTTGATTTTAAGACGATCAAGGTTCGAGGTCGAGTCATTATAAAGAAAGGGAATTTGATGCAGGGGATACAAATTTGGATACAACGAGTACACGGGATGAGTAAGGCAAACTCGAGGACGAGTTTTTTTAAGTGGGGGAGAATGATGCAGTTTCAACTTCTAGTCAAAGTCAAAACACATAGTCAAAGTCAAGGCATTGACTTTCTTTAATTTTATTTAAGTTAGACAATAAATTATGATTAGGAAAGTATTTTATTTTTAATCAGTTATAAATTTAGGGAAAAGGAAAGGTCTAATCAATCATAAATAGTGATTAGGAAAGTATTTAAATTCTAATCAGTTATAAATTTAGGAAAAAGGAAAGGTCTCTAGTTTTCCTATAAATATGATGTTTTTTCTTTGTACTGGGATATCTTTGAGTTTTGATAATAAAAGCTTTTGCTTTTCTCTTTTCTTGGTTGTGCCATGATTCTCTTAATAATTGGTATTCGTTTGAATCAACGATTGTTGGAATTTGCCTGATTATCGATATTCTTTTGAATCAACGATAGTCGAAAGATTGTTTCTGGTATTCATTGGAATCAACAGATTTAATTTGTGTTATTTCATTATTTTCACTACATCACAACCTAAGGTCACATTAGGTCGAATTATGTATGATAGTGGAAATATTAATGATTTATGCTTGTGTTCGTGTCTGATTGAGCAACTTTATAGACATTGGCCATAGGTGTAGAAGGGGCGAGGGGATGTGAACGCTTAATCCAGTTGGGTGTTGTTTCATTCATTTATATGGAAGGAAACTCCAACTCGGTTAATATATCGCATCCTCAGATTCCATTTTCAAAGTGGATTCTTATGAATTTTGGAGTATCAAAATGAAAGTCCTCTTCCCAACGTGATGCTAAAGCCCTTCTTTCATCCGGTAGCTGTAGACGATTCCATATTTTGAAAAATAGCAGCACAAACCATGGCAAAACAAGCGTGGTCTATTCTCCAAACAGAATTTCAAGGATCTTTTAAGGTAATCACTGTGAAACTTGAGTCTCTTAGACGTGTATTTGAAAAGTCATGTATGAAAAATAGCGAGTCGATTCTGTTGTTAGTCACTTGCGTTCACACGGTGAAAATATTAGTGATGAAACTATTGTGGCAAACATTTTAAGCAGTTTAACACCAAAATTCGACCATGTTCTCGCTGCCGTTGAAGAATCCAAAGATCTATTATTTGTATTTTCTTTTGATGAACTAATGGGTTTGCTACAAGCGCATGAGGAGGTTCAATTTGTTTTGCATTATAGATGAAGAAAACGATTTTCAAACCAAGGAGGAAGTAGAACCCTCAATACACAAGAGGAAGAGGCAGGAAGAGGCAGGGGCGACTATAGAGGCGGAGGTCGTGACCGAACCAATCTCCTTTATTGTTCTCACTGCGACTAAACCCCGTAAATGAGGTTTGGTACATCGATAATGGTTGCTCTCATCATATGACCGGAGATAAGTCAAAGTTTAACGTACTAGACGAAACTATCAAATCAAGGGTTAATCTTGGAGATGGTTAAGCAACTTCAAATTGAAGGAAAACGAATAGTATATGTCAAGACAGGTAATCAAAAGAAACTTATAAAAAATGTGCATTATATTCCCGGCTTATCTTATAATTTATTGAGTATTGGGCAACTGATCGAGTCAGGTTATTTGGTGCAATTTGATATTGAGTAGTGTACAATAAATAATGTTCATTAAATAAATTGGTGCAATGTATTATTGATCAACAATTACTAATGGTAAAACTCTAGGTATTTTAAACCCACAAAACGGGCTTAGGCCTATTTATCCACTAATACTCCTCCGCAATCTAAGCGACGAAATCGCGAAAACTCACACTAGAGTAGTAAACTAGAAAAGAAAAAAAAAACAGTAACGGAATAAAATCATAACTTTAGTCGACTAGTAACAAAATTGTACCAACGATCAACTTTAGTCGACTGGTACCAACGATCGACTTTAGTCGACTTGTACCAACGATCGACTTTAATCGACTGGTAACAAAACAGTACCAACGATCAACTTTAACAAAGAGTAAACAATAAAAAAAACTAAAATATAAAAACCAACTAACAACTCATAATACTAAAACGCAGAAAAACAATTTAAAAAAAATCCAAACAACCCTAAGTCAATGATTGTTAATTCAATTGTACCCGACACGTTTCTTTGTTCCTTACGTGACTTGAAACGCATCTCTGAGCATAACGATATTTCTGCAACTTCATGCTTTCCAGAAGAGAGAATCTAAGAACCCATACGACATAACACAACTCGTAAATGCTTTTAGTTGCCCATTTATTCAAGTGATTTTCTTCCTATGTTCCAGCCTTATTCCAAGCAGACCCAAGATGATAAGAAGCTTTAAACTCGGTTGAAACATTTGCAGCAGTGAGTTTACGAGGAACATGGATGGGTGCATCGTCTACTTTAGTTTCTCGAACCCAATACGTATATAGATGAACCCGCATTCATTCGATAATTCTGCTTCTCTGAGACACCACTATCCACTACCCTCATATATTTTATTTAGTGATCCAAACGTACCCAAAAAGATTCACGGAAAAAAATAAATCTTATGATTGAACAGGAATTGAAGATGAGGAAACCGATAGTATGGCAGTATATTTTGTAACGGAAAAAAATAGGTTTTTCTGAGGGACAGTCTTTTGATAATTGAGGAAGGGTGAGGGTTGGTCTCTGATACCATTTTGATTAAACATTGAAGAAACCGTAGGTTAAGGTATTATTGATCCATAATTATATAAGGTAAAACCCTAATACCCTACAAAACCTCACAAACCGGGTTTGATGTAGCATATTTAACCAAGCTAGACTATTTATTATAAATAGACATGCTATACCACATATGTAACTCATTCAATGAATAATAATCTCTATTGTCATACAAAAGGTCTTGCTTGTGCCTACATGTCTTCAAGCAAAATGTTTCCTGTTGAGTTTCATATGCATGCTCATGCTGTATTGGTGTGTGAAGAAATAGGGGAAATTAATATGATAATAAAGTCGGACGACGATAAGGAAAAATTAGCTTTATTTATCAGTGACCAGGTTAGTTTGGAAGAAGCAATGAAGAAGAAAGAATGAATAAAAGCAATGAATGAAGAGCTTGCAGTAATAAAAAATAGGGTAAATCGCAAATTATTTCCTTAAAGTTGTCGTTTTTTTTCCAAAATGTTCGTGATAGCAACTTATTTTCAAAACTATTCATCCCTTTATCCTACTTGGCATTGCAATATCTACCTTCAACATTTTTTATAACACATCTCACGTTATGTACCGTAGCAGCCCTACACATAGGCATTTCAGTAATTCATAATCCCCGCCAACTAAACTAAACACTTGACAATTCTGTTAATACAAATAATGTCTAAAAACGTTATTTATATTTTTCGACCACTTGATGTTTTGAAGATAACAAAATGTAAAAACGTTTACGATAAAAATAAACATTTACAAGTTATTAATCGTAAATTTCCATTTCAAATGTAAATCACTTAAGGTGTGTATAAACAAATCATTAAACATAATTAGTGATTAAGAAAATAATCTTTCTTAACCATCACATTTTTACAAATGTATTTTTACAAAAATAAATATATATACAAAATATTTTTTAATAAAATAAATGTTTTATTTAAACATAAAAATTCAAATCTGCCTTTCCCCCTAAAATGAAACCTTCTAAACCAGATAAAACATTCCTCACTAAAAGACAAAAAAAGGGAGCGTAATTCTAGGGCGACCCCCTGATAGGCTTGGCGGCCCCCGGATATATCTGGGAACGCCGGGACTGCCTGCAGTAGCCATTGGATTTTCCTGGCTATAAATACTGCACTATTTCTAGCTGAAAAACAGACCTCTTTGCACGAATTTTTTAGTCTTCTTTCTCTCTCTAAACACTTTCTTTCCGTCACTAAATCCCTTGATCACTGACATTGTTTGATCTTGTTTCAAGTGATCCAATCTATTCTTCTCATCTCTCCTTTCCTCTCTATCAAGTGCAAGAGAAGAACATTCGTATTCGCCAAGAAACGAATTGTTGTAGTCTAGTGATATCTTTTTCTCTCTTCTAAGAACCAAATCTCTATCTTGATTACTGTGTGATTGGAAATCGGATAGTGTATAAATCTGATAGTGTAGATCTTGTGATTGTGTATTACTTGTGAAGTGGTAGATTGGTTCTAACTAAGATTATGACTCGACATTTAGCTTAGTGTCGAAAAACAATGTAAGCGAAGTATAAACGGTTTTCTCCGCCTAAAAGGAGCTTTTTGACATAGTGAAATCTCTAGTAAGAAATACTCAGGAGAGTGGAGTAGGGCGAAGAGGAGCTTCGTAGCCGAACCACTATAAATCTTGGTGTCTTGGTTTGATTGTTCCTTCCCTCATCTCTTTATATTGTTTTTATGCTTCTTTACTTATTAATTGTTAGTTTTATTGCCTAATAGATGACACACATTATTTTGGTTTCATATTGTGGTTGCGTTGAACATATACTCTGATCTAACAAATTTTAGAAGTAAAATTTTAAAACGCTAATTAATCGGAAAACTATTCAACCCCCCTTCTAGTTTCCATAATTGGTATCAGAAGCTGAGGTCACTCAAGATTTTTAAAATATACTGTATTTTAAAGCTTGGATCGATCTATGGATTTCGACAAATATCTAGAAGGGCAATCCATGCAAAGACAACCACTTGTATTCTTTGAAAGTGATAGTTTTATTTATTAAAAAATAGATTCGTAATCAAATGTTAAATCAAAAGATCTTGATTCTTATGGCATTTTATTATAAGGTGATTTTCAACCTATTTAACAAAATCCAGAAACCAAATTTGATGAGGTTATCCCTTTTGAAAAATAAAGTGATGATCTTAAAAAGAGGCTTGTGAAAAATAACGAAGCCAAAATGGTTATTTACAATGCTTTGCCAAGAAAAGAATAATGAAAATTTCATGTGTAATATGGCAAAAGAAATTTGGAAAACTTTGTTAATCACCCATCAAGGTAATAACCAAGTCAAAGATAACAAGATCGACTTTTTGGTACAACCATATGAACAATTCGTCATTTCTGAAGACGAATCTATAGATAGTGCTTTTGGTAGATTTAATACTATTATTACTAGTCTAAAAGCTCTCGATGAAGGTTATTTTAGCAAGAATTATGTTAGAAAGTTTCTTAGGGCTCTACATCTTAAATGGAGAGCAAAGGTCATGACGATTGAAGAGTCAAAATAATTAACATCACTGGCACTTGATGAACTCATCAGGAATCTCAAAGTTCACGAGATGATCATCAAGAAAGATTCTATAAAAGTCAAAGCTAAGAGAGAAAGAAAATCTATTGCTTTAAAAGTAAGAAAGAATCTAGTGATAAGAAGTGTTCGACTTCCAGAAGTGAAGACGAAGAATACGCCATGACGGTTAGAGACTTCAAGAAGTTCTTCAAGAGAAGAGGTAGATTCGTGAGACAACCTCAGAACGACAAAAAGACGTTTCAAAGAAGCCGAGATGACAAGAACGGTAAAAGTGAAAAGAAGTGTTTTAGATGCGAAGACCCAGATCATCTTATTGGAGAATGTCCAATACCACCAAGAGACAAGAACCAAAAAGCATTCATTGGAGGTTCTTGGAGCAATAGCGGTGAAGAAGATGATGAAAAGATTAAAGACGAAACGTATCTCGTAGCTCAAACGTCAAATGAGGTATGTTCTGATTCCTCTTACTTTAGTAATGAAAACTCATCAATAGATGATTTAGCTCTAGATAATGAATACGACAAGATATGCAAAATGAGTCTAAAAATAATCACAAAGAACAAAAGATTAAAAGCCGTTAGAAATAGCTTAGAAAATGAGCTTAGTGAACTAAAAGAAAAATTCCACATTCGAGAAAAACGAGGGAGTTGATCTCGAATGTACAAAATATCAATTGCTTAGAATTGAAAATGAAAAACTTAAAAGAAGAAGCATTAAAACTAAAACAAAATTTCAAAGAGTACACATTGCTTACAATGAATGTTGAGTAATCAAAAAACCCTCCAGAGTAAATTAGGGTTGGGATTCAATCACTTGAAGCAATCAACTATTGAATAAGGAATAAAATTTTGTGAAATCTCAAAAAGAAATGTCTCCTGGTGGAGGTCCCTTAAATACTGGCGCCCTCATAATAGCAGAGGAGTCCCCCAAAGCAATTAATAGTACCGCTAGTACTGTTCACCAGGTTCCTAAGAAATCTGTTTCATTCAAAAATTCATTTTGGGTCTAGACCAAAACAAATAATTGTAAACAACGATAAAGTTTTAGTTGCTAGTGATAATGAAGTTAAACAATTTTACAAGCCATCGTTAAAACCTATCAAAACCAAACTTTAGATCAAAAACTCCACCACCTAGAAGAGTCAATAATAATTATCCTCGTCCTAAGACACCACAACCAAAAAGGAATGTTGGCCGACAAAACCAACCTCATGGTTTTCCCATAACTTGGAACAATTTCCAACATCAAAGTTACGTGCCATGGGAAATTGTGTCTTCCATTTTCACATCCTAATCAATTGCATCAAATGCAAAGGATGTTTAGCACTAACAACTTTGGACCCATGAGACATTGGGGACCACATGTTTGAGTTATTGTCTTATATAAATAGATATGCCTTAGAGTTGACTTGGAACCCGATGAGTGGATAAAGGATAGCAGATGCTCTAAACACATGATGGCAAACCGAAAGCTCTTCTTAAGCTACAAGGCATACAACCGAGGTAATGTTATTTTTGGTAGTAATCTTCGCGGTAACACCATTGGCAATGGTACGATTTTGAACGACTCTCTCAAAATAGATAATGTAGAACATGTAGATAACTTAAGATTTAACTTGCTAAGTGTAGGACAAATATGTGATAATAAGTGTAGAGTAACTTTTTCGAAACATGATAGTGAAATCACTAAGGATGGTAAGGTTGTAGGTAGAGGTATTAGGAAGAAAGGCTTATATGTGATGAAATTAGGAAATAAGCTAGAAGACAAAATTTGTCTTGCAACGATTGATGAAAACTCCACGTTGTGGCATAGGAGATTAGGTCACACTAATATGCGTCTCATTCAATCGTTAGCATCTAAGGAATTAGTTAGAAACTTGCCTAAGCTTAAGTTTGATCAACACTTCTGTGATGCTTGCAAAATTAGAAAAAAGCTCACGCTAGTAACAAAGCCAAGAATATAGTCTCAACGACTAAATGCTTAGAACTCCTTCATATTGATCTCTTCGGTCCATTCGCCGTATGGAGTTACGGAGGAAATCTTTACACCTTAGTCATAGTAGATGACTACTCTAGGTATACTTGGACAGGATTTCTTAAAAATAAAACTGAGGCTTTCAAGCAAATTGAAATCTTTAGTAAGAAAATACAAAATCAATTAGGATGTTCAAAAGTGTCAATTAGGACGGACCACGGTAGAGAATTTAATAATGAAGTTCAATTTAGAGAGTTTTGTAATGCCAACGGTATTACACATAACTTCTCGGCTCCACGCACTCCACAATCAAATGGCGTGGTAGAAAGGAAAAATAGGACACTACAAGAAATGAGTAGAACAATGTTGAATGAACAATCGTTACCATAAAAGTTTTGGTGTAATGCCGTAGATACTTCAACATATATCCTCAACCGAATTCTAATTAGAGCTATCTTAGGTAAAACACCTTATGAACTCTTGAGAGGTAGGAAACCTACTATTGATTACTTTAGAGTGTTTGGAAGCAAGTGCTTCATCTTAAACACCAAATACTACTTACAAAGATTAACCAAAGTCTTACGAAGGTTGCTTTTTAGTGTTTACTCACAAAATAGTCAAACCTATATCGTCCTTAAATAAACACTATGAATGAAAATTAAAGAATCACTCAACGTGACATTCGGTGAAACTCCTCCACCCTCTAAGACATCACCCTTGGTGGATGATGACTTGGATGAAGAAGCAATTAAGGTTACTAAAAAGAGAAACTTAGAAAATGACATTGAGGATGAAACTTTAGAAATTGACGAATAGTCAATATTAAGGAATCTAGGAACACATCCAATTCGAAAATGTCATAGGCAAACCTTATACCAAAGACTATGTAGTCCAAAGCCCAAAACCAAAGTAACTTCTTTTGTTTTATATCTACTATAGAACCTAAGAATGTGAATGAAGCCTTAACGGATGAAAGTTGGTTAATCGCTATGCAAGAAGAATTAAATCAATTTATTGCAAACGATGTTTGGGTGTTAGTACCACAACCTAAGAATATGACAATCATAGGAACTAAGTGGGTGTTTAGAAATAAGTTTGACGAGAATGGTATTGTTTCTCGAAATAAGGCTAGGTTAGTTGCTCAAGGCTATAATCAACAAGAGGGCATCAATTATGATGAAACTTATGCCGTTTGCTAGAATTGAGTCTATTAGAATACTATTAGCTTATGCTTGTACTTTAGATTTCAAGCTATTCCAAATGGATGTAAAAAGTGAATCCTGAACGTTTAATCAATGTAGGAGTATTCGTGGCAACTAACCTTCATATTCATTGAATTTTAAATGAAAACCAATCATGTATAAAAACTAAAGAAAATCTTATATGGTCTTAAACAAGCACCCAAAGCTTGGTATAATAGATTAAAAGCTTTTCTTATTAATCATGAATACAAAATGGGAATAGTAGATAACATACTTTTTACTAAGAAAAAAATTTCAAATCTCATCATCGTTCAAATATATGTCGACGACATTATATTCGGTTCGACTAGCCAAGACATGTGTGATGAATTTGCCAAAATCATGCATGACGAGTTTGAGATGAGCATGATGGTGAATTAACTTTCATCCTTGATTACAAATAAAGCAAATGGAAGAGGTTGGTCTTCTTTAATTAAAACAATCTTAAATATATTAAAGAAATACTTAAGAAATTCGACTTAGAAGATTCTAAACCAATGAAAATCCCCATGTCCTCGGATACTAAACTCACGAAAGATGAAGAGTGTGAGTTGGTAGATAGTACCAAGTATTGAGGCATGATAGGTAGTTTATTATACCTGACGGCAAATTTAAAAAAAAGCTCGATATCATGTTTATGTTTGCCTTTTTGCCCAGCTTCCAGAGCTAACTTCCCAAAACCTCTCATCTGAAGCGGTTAAGCGTATCTTTTGATATGTTAAAGGCACTACGCACTTAGGATTATGGTATCCTAAGGGGACCGGCATAGAAACCGTGATATATGCTGACTCTGATCATGCGGGAGATTATGTGGATCGAAAGAGAACTAGCGGTATTTATTCGTAGGATGTTGTTTGACATCTTGGTTCTCGAAGAAACAAACCGCTCTTGCTATATCCACTACCGAAGCCGAAAAGGTAAGCGCCAGAAAGGCATGTCAATTAGCACTATGGATGAAACAATATCTTATCGACTACGACGTTTGACTCGACGACGTTCCGATTATGTGCGACAACAAAGGGGCGATTGACCTTAGCAAAAATCCGGTGCAACACTCTCGTACTAAACACATCAAAATACGTCACCACTTTCTTCGTGATAATGTCCAAAAAGGTCATATCTCTATCAAAAAAGTTCTGTCCGTTGACAATATCGCCGACATTCTTACTAAACCCCTTAAACGTGAATCGGTTAACTATCTACGTCTTGGTTTAAGAATGATGGAATACATTCTATAAATCGTCTTCTCTTTCTTCTGTCACGATTCTAGTCCGTGTTTCACTCCATGTCGTGACAACTTAAATACTTCGTCCGAAGTACTTTGAGCATTTTTAATTCGTGAAATGAAAATTAAAACGTCACTCCTCTTTGTAAAATTCTTGTCAAATTTCAGTCCAAAATCCCTCTGCTAAGGGCGGCCCTTATATCTCTGGCGGCCCCCGGATTAAAACGGGCGACCCCCACAACGATATGGGACCGCCACTAGTGAGAACACATGTCTGTCACCCTCTCATTTTGTAAAACACAAAAACAAACACCCCATCTCTTCCACCATTGACGAACCACAACCAAAACACACCAAAAACTCAAAATTGACCAAATTAACTCAAATTGAAGATAAAATTAACACCTACAATCATTCCTAACATAATTAACATCATCAATTGTAAGTCATTTCTTCTATTTTCTTTTAATTCGTGTCTAGGTTTGATGATGAACATAAAAATCTTAATTGGGGATTTTTCATTTTTATTGCAATTATGTACAATTAGGATTACTAAAATACAATGTATAACTAATATGCTTCCCGTAGACATAGGATTTGCAAGATTAATGTGTGTTTGTCAAAAATTGTTTTTTGCACAAAACTCCAATTTTATTTCAAAATCACTCACGTTAGGAACACCATAAAAATGCCTTTATGCATTGTTAATACCCTCTAAAAAAGTTTTTGCAAATATAACCAAAATTTGTTTTTATAAATGATCTCATGAACAAAGTTCAAGATACATAATTCATATGTATTTTTTGACATGTTTGGATGAGCAAAATTGAATTAAGGAGTGTTTGAGTTAACTCATATGTTTTTACTTTTAGAGTTAAGTTACCCGAAACTCCACATTTGTTACATGTAGGCACACACTAGTCACTTGTCTAAAGGATATTGAAAATTGTGAATGATACATACTAAAACAATCTTATTGATGATTAGGTGAAAAAGAATGTCTCAAGATGAACAAAAATACATAGAAACTCACATCTCTTTAACTCCAAGCAAACCTTACCTTCCTAATCACCCCAACTCTTTTCAAAAATCACCATATCTAGAAATACCTTGTTGACCTATTCATGAAGGAAGAATTATTGACAAAACATTTGACTCCAAAGGTATACTAAAGAAGAACCTAAATAAAACTGGATTTCAAACCCTCTTTCATTTAAAAGGAAACTTATATCCAAAATTCATATCTGAATTTTATCAAACGTTTGAACTTACTTTAGTAAGTGATATTTGGATCATAGTGTCTGAAATAAAGGGAAAACGTGTTGGTGCATCATTTCGGGATTTTGGAACACTACTCAATATTCCTTTTGAAGGACATTGTTTCTATAATAATAAATGGTCTCTAAAACAAGTCAACAAACACAACAATACTCCAACAAAAGATCCTCTCTACACAAAATTAACTCATCCAACCTCAATCATATACAATATAACTAAGAAACGTCTCAATGGTTTCAAATTTGCATTGGAGGATCCATGCAATCTCTTTGTCAAATAGATTTGTCCTTATCTCAAAATGGCACATCTTCTCATTCGTGAGAACATCATATGTACCGTTGATATTAACAAAAATCTATTGTCTGCTTGTGAAGCCTATATGCTCTTTTGCATTACTTCCTTCACAACCTGCAACATATCTTATTTCATTCTAAATTGAATAAATGACTTCAAACATCGATTTGATGGCATACTGCCATACGGACTCTTGTTGTCAAAATTTCTTGACAAACTAACTAAACTTTCTCCAAATAACCATACATTCATCTCTTAGATTTCAAGAATCCACTAGTCTAGCTTTATGTCTTAATATGTCTTTACTTTATGCTTGTCTACTTTATCTTGTAATACTCATACCGTCACAATATGAATCTATTTTATTAAGTCTTGCTTGCAATCGATGTCTCTTGTATGATTTTCCTAAGTGATGAATGAAACTACTTTATGGTTTACTTGCATGAATTGCTATATTGCTACTAGTTGAGAATATATTCTTTCACTTGTACATCTTACTTTGTTTTGTAGCAATAGTCTCATAAGATCAATCCCTTGTTGCCCTAAACGAAGAGGATCATACATCAAGGGGGAGTCTTAGCATCGTCGATTTCTTTCTCTTTACAATTCGACGATCGTCGTTTTTAACTTCGACAAAAAGGGGGATAAATGGATCAAAACTTATTAATAACTTGAAAACGTTATTTTCACATAAAATGAGTTTATATTTTGTCATCATCAAAAGGGGGAGATTGTTAATACAAATAATGTCTAAAAATGTTATTTATATTTTTCGACCTCTCGAAGTTTTAAATAATAACAAAATTAAAAAACTTTTACTGATAAAAAATAAACGTTTACAAGTTATTAATCGTAAATTTCCATTTCAAATGTAAATCACTTAAGGTATGTATAAACATGTTGGGATTAAACGCCTCTTGATGCTGTTTGGAAGTTACTGCAGGTAAGTGGAATTTAAGACTGTTAAGGTATTAGTTACTGCTGCTAAGTATAAATTAGTGCTGTTAGTAATCTTAATGAAAAAATTGCTAAGTAGTTATTATTGCTAAGTTTAGCTAACAGCTATCATACGTTACTACTGCCTAGTTGCATATTAGTAACTGCAGTTACTACTACTGCTAGATAAGTTACATACGAGCTAGTATATGTTACTACTGCTAGTGTAACTTAGTACTGCTGATGAAGATTGAAAAAAACTTTCTAAGTAGTTAATGCTGCTTGTACACAGTTTATGCTGAGCTACGGTACAAAAGTTACTACTGTTGGTGTGAAAGTTACAACTGCTTAAAGATTACAACTGCTGGAAGAGTTTAATGCATACAAGAGAAGAGAACAAAGACTTATCATAGGAAAAAGATAGAGATTGTTTATGTGATAAGTATGAGAATATTTTTTTGTAAAAGATTACGTATAGTTATTTGTTTAGAAAATCATTATAACTTATGGAAAATATAGTAAGCCGGTTTAGATGACTACCTTGGTGTATAAAATGAGGTCCTATGGCATAGAGTTTAGATATCTAGAAATCATTTGTTTTGATATCGATATAGCTTCAAGGTTTTGTAACCCTAACACTATTAAGAGCGTTCATATTATATTGAGGCTAAAAGTTTGGTAAACTATTTGTTATTAATCTTATTCATTACTGTTTCATTGAAATTATTCTTAGTATCATTGACTAGATTCCGCATAGTCTTTGATATTCACAATCAAAGTTTCTATCATAGTTGTTTTGAATGTATTCAATACAACTATCTTATACAAGCTAAGCAAGATATATTCTATTTAGGATCAACAAAACAAATCATTAAACATAATTAGTGATCAAGTAAATAATCTTTCTTAACCATCACATTTTCACAAACGTATTTTTACAAAAATAAATATATGTACAAAATAATTTTTAATAAAAGAAATATTTTATTTAAACATAAAAATTCAAATATGGTTTTCCCCTCAAAATGGAACCTTCTATACCAGATAAAACCTTCCCTACTAAAAGACAAAAAAGGGAGCGTCAGTCTAGGGCGACCCCTTGATAGGCTTGGCGACTCCTAGATATATCTGGGACCGCTAGGACCGCCTGCAGTAGCCGTTGGATTTTTCTGGCTATAAATACTGCACTATTCCTAGCTGAAAAACAGACCTCTTTACACAAATTTTTCCGTCTTCTTTCTCTCACTAAATCTCTTGATCACTAACATTGTTTGATCTTGTTTCAAGTGATCTAATCTCTTCTTCTCATCCCTCATCTCCTCTCTATCAAGTGCAAGAGAAGAACATTCATATTCGCCAAGAAAGAATTGTTGTAGTCTAGTTATATCTCTTTCTTCCTTCTAAGAACCAAATCTCTATCTTGGTTATCTTGTGTGATTGTGTAAATCGGATAGTGTGTAAATCCGATAGTGTGGATCTTGTAATTGTGTATTACTTGTGAAGTGGTAGATTGGGGGGTGTCTAGTTATGATTTAGGACCTCGACTTTGCTTAGTGTCAGAAAACAACGTAAAGCGAAGAAACGGGTTTTCCTCCGCCTAAAGGGAGCTTGTTGACATTGAGAAATCTCAAGTAGGATACCTCCGTGAGTGGAGTATGTGATAAGATGAGCTTCATAGGCCGAACCTACTATAAATTTTGGTGTCTTGGTTCTATTGTTCCGTCCCTCATCTCTTTATATTGTTGTGATTCTGACTTATTGTTTGTTTAGTTATTGCTAGTAGATACACACATTATTGGTTCATATTGTTGGTTGGTTGAACATATACCCGGATCTTACAAATTTTAGAAGTAAAATTTTAAAACGCTAATTAACCTGTAAACTATTAAACCCCCTTCTAGTTTCCACAAATTCTTCTCTTTTAAGGACTAAATTTCCAACGCAATAACTTCAAACATATTGGTTTTATCATCAATTTTTAGTTTTCCAGTGTGTTGTTTCATGGCTCTAACAACCTCCACCACTAAAACACTATACAAAAAGTTGATTTGGTCACACATGGGCAAAGTGGAAACGGCCTACCATTCACATATTTATGTGGCTAAAGGTACCAAAATAGACAACATTTACTAATTAGCCACACATGAAAATTTCGATTGTGTGACCATTAGAACTGTATTGCCACATATTCGAACATTATGTGGCTAAAGGTAACTGGTAATATTATTTATCCACATATGAATTTGGAACGCGTGACAAATACAAGGAAGCTTGAAATATTATATCACAGTGATATACATAATAAATATTGACAAATACATTCACACACTTAGAACAATTGAGACTAAATTGGCAATAATATGGTCACATGAAGTTATTTTTTTATGTGTCCAAATCATACAGTCAAGTTTTCTCACACATTATTTAAGGTGACCGCTATCTTTTGCTAATTATTTAGCCACATATGAATTTGGGACGCGTGACAAATGAAAAGCAAGGTTGAATCATTAGTCACGATATACATATAAATAGTGACAAATATATGTCACACACTTAAACAATGTGACCAAATTGGCATATATGGTCACATGAAGTAATTTTTTATGTGTCCACAAATCATCCATCAAGTTTGTCACACATTATTTAAGGTGACTGCTATCTTTTGCTAATTATTTGGCCATATATGAATTTAGGAAGCGTGACAAATGAAAAGTAAGGTTGAATCATTAGTCACGATATACATATAAATAGTGACAAATATATGTCACACACTTGTACACTTTGACCAAATGCCATATATGGTCCACACTAAACGTATAGTGCACACTTTATTTAAATGTAGCCAAAATTCCAGTAACAATATGGTCACGTAACTTAATTGTGTGTAAAGTTACACTGTGTTTAGCTTTCCAAATAGCTAATGTGTATAGTCCTACATTTTACTTCTAGCACGATTGTAACACCCCCATTTTTCATATATCAGCGGAAGGGTCATTTGGGGTGCTACGTGTTAATACAATAACTCAAGCATAAAAACGACTCGAAAGAGAACGCTTCAAAACTAGATAAACACATTCCATTTCGACATAAAAGTTTACATTTATAGGTCCCAAATTTGTTCATAAATTCATACAACATTTTTGAAATATCTTACGAATGACTTTTATTTAATGGCCTTCAAAATCTTGGTTTTTCCATAAACTTAACCAAAATCTCCCATCGCCGAATTACCTTCAAGGACCTAAGATAAAACATGCTAAAACGTCAACAATAATGTTAGTGATATCCTAGATTTATATTTATAAACAATAAAATTCTTCCGAACACAAGTATCATTTCTCAAAATTATTAGGATTTAACGATGTAGATCAAACAACGTTATAGGGGGATTATTATAAGCATCATGAATCGAACGTTAGCATTTCATAAAAATGCCCACTATACACCCTCGCTATGAGTGTATCTTATTCTCTATACAACGCATCCGTAGTGTCATTTTCCCCGTCACGAGACTATAGCTAGTTCGTCACGGATTAGAGGTGGTATCTCCAAATAATACTATTTCCTTGTATAACGCGTATGCCATTAACCGCGGCGAATAAACAATTCAAGATTTCCTCGTGCTTATTAGTATCTAGCGAGTTAATTCCAACTTATAATAATCAAGGCTACTAGCATACATTCAAGTCCCTTGTGTTCAATTTTTAAAAACAAGCATGTTATCTCCCTCGCGGGTTTATAAATCAATTCAAATATTAAATTACGAGGCTATGAACTCACTTGGTGATGTCGGACGAGAATATCCTGATAATAAAACTTTGACTCAAGCGCGTCGACAAACACGAAGACATATACCAATTGTAACGGTCTTAAGGTTCTAGCCGATAAAAATTAACGATGACATCGTAAAATAAATAATGTATGTAAATATATATACATGTATCTTATATGATGATCATGACCCAAATGATTTAATTACTTCACACTTAAGTTTTTCTAGGTTCTTAACTAGTTTCTATTTGCCATTTTTACTCTTATAGTCCAATATATCCCAAAAAGCCTAATAGGTCCATAAGTAAGTCCATTAAATGTTTAAGTTGATATTATTAACCCAAGACCAGGTCTTAGCCCATTAATTAAGCCCAAATGGCTTGGGCTTAAAGCCAAGTCCAATATGTCCATTTTAATACATTGGGCCTAGTGGCCCAATCAGGCCTTATGGCCCATTTAAGCTTGTAAATGAGTCTTATTATAAAATATTTGGTTCTCTCGTGTCGGGACATTTTATTATCGAGTAAGTTAACTTTTTAAAAAACTCCCAAGAAGTGGTCCCTACCTAAACTACCACCTCGAGTTTTAGTTGTAGAAAAAACGGATTTATCATTATCATTGTTCGTAGTAAGACGTAAAATTTTATATACTTTTAGGTTTACGAAAATAATCGTATTCTAATAACCGTAAATGATATAATTGAAAACTTTATATCCTTAGTTTCATATTTAAGTATATATTACAGATCCAAGGTTACTTTTATACTTATTTTAAGTATACATATACTTATGATCAAATCACTACACAAAGGTCAAGTTACATTTGGACGAAAACTCACTTTTCACATTTTTGATAGTCATTACAAACCATAATGAAATTGTTTGATCATCAATTGGTACAGAATCAAATGATTTTATCTAGGTCTCATAGTTTTAGGTTTTTAACCAACTCAGTACGTAAGTATGACTTTTTGTGCCATCTGTAACAGCAAGGTTCAGAACTAGATGCATTTATGGGTAAAATGTTCATAACTTATTCGAAGTTTTACTTTCGCATTGAGTATACCAATTAGCCATAATGATCATAACTCAAAACTCTACAACTAGGTAAAATCAAATCAACCATTAAGCCAACCCAAAAAACAAACTTGCTGTTAACAACAGCCCTAAATTTTCAATGATTTCTAGCAAGTTTTAATAATTGATTTAGTCATTTCTTACCTAGATCTATGCATGCATGAACCTTTTTACCTCTTGATCATCATATATCATACATGTACATACATAAAATGAAATAAAAAATAAACTTAAACAAGTCTTATGATTAAGCTATTTTTAATCTAGATCTATGCATGCATGAACCTCTTCACCTCTTGATCATCATATATCATAAATTTACATATACAATCAGGAAATCATAAATACAATAATAAAGAAAACAAGTATAGTTTTACCCCAAATAGATGATGAGAATGATCAATTGATCAAAAAAAAAAAAACAATATAACCCTTCTACTCCAACTTTGATCTTCACCCAAATTATTTTAGATCACCATTTTTATTACCCAAAAATTTGATAAAAACTTGTTTAACTTCAGCCCCAAAATGTATGTAAACCTTATTGAATACTTCTTTAAATCACTTCAAAAATATAAGAGACACACTAGGTAGTCATATTCACTAGTGTGCTCATTGTTTGATCTTCAAAATTTTTATAAGATTTGGTGTTTGTGTTGTGTTGGTGGCGTCAAAGGCAAGAGAGGGAGAGAAAAATGCAGAATTTTTAAGTTGCACAATGAGTTATGTGTGTATGAGTGAGTCTAAACTAGCATATAAGGGTTTCAAACAAATGACAAGTGTTATAGCCAAAGGACGGGGTCCAATACCAAGGGGACACCCCTCCCCCTTTGGTTGCTCCGCCCCTATGGGGTGCTAGTTAAGTGGGTTGGGTTTTTAAATTATATAAAAACTTAACCCACAATTTGTAAATACGGGTGTTATCAAAGTTCGATATTTAAAAAGGTACGATTTGTAGTCGTTTTTCGCAAAAAGTAAAAATAGTACGAGACATGAAAAATAAAAACGAATGCAACAAAAATATATCTAGGGCATTTTGAAAATATAAACGTCGATGTTTAACGTAGGATTCGCCGGTTCTTTTTAAGCGTCGCGTAACTTACAAATGTAAGCACTAATTCTCCCGGTTAGTCGTGAGTTCATATCTCAACATAAAAATGAAAGTTATAATTAATACTCGAGGATAAAATAACAACCTGAAATTGACGGATTGTCACAACATTTCCCCCTAAAAAGGGATCTTCGTCCCTGAAGATCAATTCATCTTGTCGCTTCTTATTAATATCAAAGAGATGGGGGTATTTCTTCCACATTTGATCCTCCCATTCCCAAGTATATTCCGGTCCACGACTCGAGTTCTATCGAACTTTAACTATAGGAATCCGACTCGTCGATCCTTACTTCGTCGAGTGGAATGATAAGATCTTCATCTGATAAACATTTCTTTAAGTTTAAAACAAGGAATGTATTGTGTATTCCTTGAAGCTCTCGGGGTAATTCCAGTTTATATGCCACCGGACCTACTCTTGATAAAATCTTGAATGGTCTAATATAACGGGGACTTAATTTCCTACATTTTCCAAATCGAACAACACCTTTCCACGGTGATACTTTCAGCATAACTTTGTCACCCACTTCGAACTCCAAAGGTTTACGCCTCACATCTGCATAACTTTTCTGTCTACTACGAGCAGCTAATAACCGGTTCTTGATTTGCACAATCATCTCTGTCGTTT
>BQNB010116776.1:0-21296 GCA_026074375.1 Tanacetum coccineum
TTTCTGCAAACCCAAACGCACCCTTGTGCGGTTTAGAGCAACCAAACGCACTCTTCTTGGTGTTAAACCCGAAACCAAAAGCCCTCTTGGGCTGCTAAACACAAAATAAACACCCCTATGTTGTTTCGGTCAAACCAGACGCATCCTATGTTGATGAAACACAAAACCAACACACCCTAACGGCTGAGAATCAAACAAAACGCACCCTGCGTGGTGTTTATCGAAACTAAATGCACCCTTGTTGTGTTATTTTAAGACCAAACGCACCCTTGATGGTGCGGTTCATCAACACCAACGCACCCTAATAGGTCTGAAAAACCCAACGCACCCTTAGTATGGTTTCGGCTAGACCAATGCACCCTTTGTGGTGTTTAAGAAAACCAAACGTGCCCTGATGGTGATGGTTGTTGGAAGATGGTGGTGAGAGTGGTTATGGCGGCATGGTGCGTGGCATGGTGGGGTGATGATGATGTTGTTGGGGCGTTGGCGGTGATGATGGCGACATGGATGATGTGGTTGAGTGGTGGCTGTGACGATGGGGTAATGGGGATGATGACGAGGTGATGTTAGGTGCGAGGTGATGATGGTGTCGTGGGGAGGGTGGTGGTGTGGTGTCGGCTGGGGTGGTGGCCGGCTGTTGGGCTGGCCGGAGGTTGGCCGGAGGTAGGGTGACCAGGTGATGATGTAGATCGGGTAGATCGGAGATGGATCTACATTATTATAAATGTTGGGTGGCAGCGGTGGCCGGAGACTCGCCGGAAAAAAATGGAGGAGTGTGTGTGTTATATAAAAAAAATGAATAACTAATAACTTATATATATATAATAAAAGTTATAAGGAAAAGTAACAAGTTACACATAGTTTAGGGTTAATTATGTAAATATTTTGACAGGGACCGGAAGTGTAAATTTTGTAAATTAATGGTTCAGGACTCGTTTGGACAACTTAATGGACCATTCAAAACGCGAAACTTGCGTCATTTCGTTCCAAATAATTTTTTCTATAAAAATGAGTATTCATTTGATAGTATTTCATAAATATTTTTATAACATTTATAAAAATATTTATTATTTATTTGGGAACCCGGTTATGCCTTGTCCGAAAAAAAAATTTAACTCGAATATTCGCGTTATCAGCAAACGCTTTTGAATAAAATGTTAAATAATTTGATTTAATATTTTTATTAAATAAATAGTGATAATTAAATATAAATTTAATTATTTTTGTGTTAGTACGCGTTGTTTTCGTTTTCAAAATTTTGCGAGGGTATTTTAGTCATTTTTTTCTTTTTTTCGGGTCTCGGGCAAAACTAAAAAGTTGTCCGGAATGTTATTTTACATCAAATTTCTTTAGAGTCCGAGTCATGAAAACATGATTTAGTGGGTCGTTTTTGCTAAGTCAGTTTAGGAATAACATATATCTTTTTCGTTTTCAAGTCAAATAAGTTAAAAATAACATTACACATGAGAGATCTGTAATATTAAATAGGATTTATTATTTAAATATGTTCTGAAACATTACCGGTTACGCGGTAATCGTTTTTATGTGACCATAAAAGATCAAAAGTCAAAAAGTCAAGTCGGACCCGAAAAGTCAAAGGGTAAAAATAGTCATTTAAAATTCTGAAAATTGCCAATTGTTACAGTCTCCAAAGACAATAGTGGATCATGGATCTCAAAAAGAGTAAATTATATAGATCCACAAGGCAGAGTCAAGTCAATAGTGGCTTGGGTCCCCAAGAGACACTAACTCTCTTATTTTTGTGCAGGGTAATCTACAACAAGCTTTAAAATACAAAGGAATGTTTGACAGTGGATGCTCCAGGCATATGACAGGGAACAAAGCCTTACTTATTGACTATCAAGAAATTGATGGAGGTTTTGTTGCCTTTGGTGGAAGTACTAGAGGTGGTAAGATAACAGGTATTGGAAAGATAAGAACTAATAAGATAGACAGTGAGGATGTGTTTTTTGTGATGGAACTAAAGTTTAATCTTTTCTCAGTCTCACAAATGTGTGACAAGAAAAACAGTATTCTTTTCACTGAAACTGAATGTCTTGTTTTGTCTCCTGATTTTAGCCTACTTGATGAAAGACAAGTACTGCTTAAAGTTCCTAGGCAAAAAAATATGTACAACTTTGATTTAAAGAATGTTGTTCCTTCTGGAGATTTAACTTGGTTGTTTGCAAAAGCCACAATTGACGAGTCTAAATTATAGCATAGGAGGCTGGGTCATGTGAATTTTAAAACAATGAATAAGCTTGTGAAGGGAAACCTTGTAAGAGGTCTTCCTTCAAAGACTTTTGAAAATGACCATACTTGTGTTGCTTGTCAGAAAGGAAAGCAACACAAAGCCTCCTGTAAGGCTAAACTTGTGAGCTCTATCAGCCAACCTTTACAGATGCTGCATATGGACTTATGTGGTCTAACATCTGTAAGGAGTATTAACCATAAGACATATTTCCTTGTAGTGACTGATGACTTTAGTAGGTTTAGCTGGGTTTTCTTTTTGGCCACTAAGGATGAAACTAGTGGGATTCTTAAGAGATTTATAACAGAAATAGAAAACCAATTAAACCATAAGGTTAAAGTAATCAGGTGTGATAATGGGACAGAATTCAAAAACAAAGAATTGAATGAATTTTGTGGGCAAAAAGGGATAAAAAGGGAATTCAGTGTTGCCAGAACTCCACAACAAAATGGAGTTGCTGAGAGAAAGAATAGAACCATCATTGAGGCAACTAGGACTATGCTAGCAGACTCACTTCTACCTACCACATTTTAGGCTGAAGCAGTTAATACTGCTTGTTATGTCCTGAATAAGGTTTTGGTAACTAAGCCTCATAACAAGACACCCTATGAACTTATTATTGGTAAAACACCAAGCATAAGTTTTATGAGACCTTTTGGATGTCCTGTTACTATCCTTAATACCCTAGACCCATTGGGAAAATTTGATGGGAAGGCTGAGGAAGGGTTTTTAGTTGGGTACTCTGTCAATAGCAAAGCTTTTAGGGTATTTAATACTGAAACCAGAGAATCTACATGTAAACTTTCTTGAAAGTAAACCAAATGTTGTAGGACAAGGACCTAAGTGGATTTTTGATATTGATTCCTTAACAAACTCTATGAATTATCAACCAGTTACTGCTGGGAATCAAACTAACAAAAATGCAGGTCCACAAGAAACTAATGGTGATACAGGTTTAAAGAAAAATGTTGATACTGGACAATCTGAAGAAGAGAAAGTGTCTACTTAACAATATATTGTGTTTCCATTGTGGTCTTCTATCTCTTCAAGCTACAAGAGCTCAGATGATAAGGATGAAGAAGATACAGCTGATGATGCTGCTGGTGATAAGCCTGTACAAGAACCAGTAAGTGAGAATGAACAAGCCTTGTATAATGTTCTTGACAAGCTGATGAGTCAAGAGAAGAACGCTACACAGCAATCTGATGCTAGAAAAGCATATGAAGCAGCAAGTAATAGGTTGCTCCTTCATGGAAAGACTACTAGACCTAGCAGTACTAACAGTTTTAATACTGTTAGCACACCAGTTAATGCTGCTAGTGCATCAAGAACTTTTGGTGATGCTGGATCATTATTTTCTCCTTTTGATGGATCTTTTCCTATTGATATCCATGATTATCCTGATGATCCTCTCATGCCTGAATTGGAGGATACTGCTGACATTTAATGTACTGGCATTTTTGGCAATGCTTATGATGATTTGGTCACTTACAACAATTCTATTATTGATCAAACTGTGGGTGCAGAGGCTGATTTCAACAACATGGAACCTTCTACTGTTGTCAGTCCTATTCCCATAACTAGAGTACACTTTATTCATCCTAAGCAGCAGATAATTGGAGATCCAAAGTCAGCAGTTCAAACAAGGGGCATGACAAAGAAGAGTTCTCGAGAACAAGCTTTGATTAGCTACATCCAAAAGCAGAGAAGGAAAAATCATAAAGATTTACAGAACTGCTTATTTGCTTGTTTCCTCTCTCAGCAGGAACCCATAAAGATAACCCAAGCCCTTGATGATGAAAGCTGGGTTGAAGCAATGCAAGAAGAGCTGCTTCAGTTCAAGATTTAGAAGGTTTAGACTCTAGTTGACTTACCTTATGGCAAGAAAGCTATTGGTACAAAGTGGGTGTATAGGAATAAGAAAGATGCTAGGGGTATAGTAGTCAGAAATAAAGCCAGACTGGTAGCACAAGGATACAAACAAGAAGAAGGCATTGATTATGATGAGGTTTTTGCTCCTGTTGCTAGGGTTTAAGCAATCAGGTTATTTTTTTGCCTTTGCATCATTCATGAATTTTCTTGTCTACCAGATGGATTATAAAAGTGCTTTTCTCTATGGTACTATTGAAGAGGAGGCCTATGTTAGCCAACCTCTAGGTTTTGTGGATCCAGATTTTCCAAACAAAGGTTACAAGGTGGAGAAAGCCTTATATGGAGTACACCAAACTCCTAGAGCTTGGTATGAAACTCTTTCTACCTATTTGTTGGATAATGGATTCCATAGGGGACAGACTGACAAGACTTTGTTTATAAAAAGAGTCAAGGGTGATATTCTACTAGTCCAAGTATATGTAGATGACATCATCTTTGGTTCTACTAAAAAGTCTTTGTGTAAAGATTTTGAGCAAATAATGCTCAAAAGGTTCTAGATGAGTTCAATGGGGGAGCTCACTTTCTTCTTGGGTCTACAAGTCAAGCAGAACGATGATGGGATCTTCATTAGTCAGGACAAATATGTTGGTGAAATCTTGAAGAAATTTGGTTTCTCTAGTATAAGGACAACCAGTACTCCTATGGAAACCAACAAGGATTTAACAAAAGATGAAGATGGTGAGGATGTTGATGTCCACTTATACAGGTCAATGATTGGGTCATTGATGTACCTCACATCCTCTAGACCAGATATTATGTTCTCAGTTTGTGCCTGCTTAAGATTTCAAGTTCAGCCATAAGTTTCCCACTTGAATGCAGTAAAGAGGATCTTTAGATACCTTAAAGGTCAACCCAAATTGGGCCTTTGGTATCCTAAGGACTCTCCCTTTATATTGGAAGATTTTTCTGACAGTGATTATGCAGGTGCCAACTTGGATAGGAAATCCACAACAGGTGGTTGTCAATTTCTTGGTTCAAGGTTAATCTCTTGGCAGTGTAAGAAGCAAACTGTGGTGGCTAACTCAACTACTAAAGCTAAATATGTAGCTGCTTCTCACTGATGTGGTCAAGTGCTTTGGATCCAAAATTAGTTATTGGACTATGGATACAAATTTATGCTGACAAGGATTCATGTTGACAATGAGAGTGCTATTTGTGTTGTCAAGAATCCAGTCTATCATTCCAAGATAAAGCATATAGAGATTAGGCATCATTTCATTAGATTCTCTTATGAGAAGAGATTGATAGAGATGGTCAAGATACACACTGATAAAAATGTAGCCGACTTGCTCACTAAAGCTTTTGATGTGAGTAGATTTAACTTTCTGGTGGCAAGCATAGGTATGCTTAATTTGTAGCTGCATTGTTTGAGGGGAGGTCAATATGTTTAGACAACAGTTCTTAACTTTTATTCATGGGTTATATATAAATATGGATCCTCATGAATTCTCACATGTCTATCTAGTCATTTCTAGTGTGCTTGTGATGAATAGAGGCATATTGTTGTATGATTATTGAAGACAAAGTTAATACTGTTAGATATCTTTTAGTACTGTTAGGCTTAGTCTTTGCTACTTGAAGAAAACTTTGTACTGCTAGTACAAAAGTTTATACTGCTAGGCTTGGCTAGTACTGCTCACAAGTGTTTTAAAGATGGCTTTGATGAATGAATTGGGTTAAAGATGCTTTTTGGATCGACGTTGGAGGTTAAAAATGGTAACTAGTTCGTTAGTGCTGCCAAACTTGCTTTATGCTGCTAGGCAAAAGTTAGTGCTGCCATGCATAAAATTAGTGTTGCTAGGAAAAGTTAGTGCTCCTAGGTTACCGTTAATACTGTTTGGAACGCAACAGAATTTCTTTATTTTAATATAGCCGTTGCGAAATTTCCGCCAACCACCTTGCATATAGGGGTCTATGAATTGGATAATTCTTGATATTTCCTTTATTTATATTGTTTCTTCATCTTAAAGAAACAAGTTTATTCAGTCGGTCCACTCATACCCTTAAGCTCTCTTTATAATTTCTCAATTAAATCTGCCAAACCTTCCTACTCTCCTCAACGAACTTAAACCCAGAACTCTTCTCATACATCTATCACTAAATTGCTGATTTGAATTTTGTTGATCAACACAACATGGTCGCCTGCTTGGAGAAAACTGATGCGAATGTTGAATTTCATGAGATAGTGGACTTCCTTACTACCAGTTCAATTCATTATGCACTTACTGTAAGTCCTACTATCTATGCTTCTTATATTGAATAGTTTTGGAATACTGCTACTTCCCAAACAGTCAATGATGTGAAGCAAATTAATGCTATAGTTGATAACAAGGCAGTAGTAATAACAAAGGCATCAATGAGAAGTTCTCTTCTCTTTAATGATGCTGATGGTATTGCTTGCCTCACAAATGAAGCTATTTTTCAAAATCTTACATTGATGGGATATGAGGGTGATTTTAACAAACTTACTTTTCAAAAAGCCCTATTTTCCCCTTAATGGAAGTATCTAATACATACCATCCTTCATTGTTTGAGCTCAAAATCTACAAGCTAGAATGAATTTTCAACCAATCTTGCTTCAGTTGTCATATGTTTTGCCACAAATTAAAGTTTAATTTTTCTAAACTTGTTTTTGATGGTATGTTGAGGAAATTGGATAATCCTAAAAAGAAATTTCTTGTGTATCCAAGGTTTTTAATGGTGTTTTTGAATAATCAACTTGAGCTTAGTGAACCTTTCAATGATGTTTATGTTACACCAGCTCATACTCTAAAGGTTTTCTCAAACATGTCCAGAAAAGGACTAAAGTTTTCAGGCAGAGTCACACCATTGTTTCATAATATGATAGCACCACCAGCAGTGGTAGGGGGTGAAGGTTCAGGACATCCCTCTAAACCCCAACCAACACCTTCTCCTGCTCACCCTATAATTGACAGACAAATCCTTATTACTGAATCATCATCACCCCAAAATACTCAAAGCCCTAAGCAAGCCTTACATGAGCACACTGAGTTACCTCAGACTAGTGTGCCTATACCAAATGTAGCAAATGAGGCTGTCCATCAGGAGTTGGGTGACAGAATGGTGAGGGCTGCCACTACTGCTAGCTTAGATGCTCAGCAGGACAGTGGTAACGTATCTAAGACCCAATCCATGGTAACACTTAATGAACCTCATCCTCAGGGAGAAGGTTTAGGTAGTGGTCCCAAGCGCCAAGACACCATAGGGGGTGCTCAAGCTCAGACTTGGTCTGAGGGGGGCACCTATTCAGCCCAATAAACCACCTCTCTCAGATGGTCACACATCTGGAAGTGGGGAGGGCAGGATGGAACATCATGTGACAATGGTGGTTTAAGCCGGTTGGTCAGTTTGTTTTAGAATTTATGTGAAGCATTTGTGTGTGTTCTTTATTTGTTTTATGTGTTTTGTGAGAGATATGTGTATGAGATTGAAGTACATGATTTATGAATCATGGTACTAGTTGAAATGAGATTGAGTGGAAATGAGATCATTTGGAAACTTTGCGTAGTTTTAAATGCCGTATACGTAATATTATGTGTACGTATTTTGTATATGTAATTCATATATATATATATATATATATATTATATATATATATATATATATATATATAGATTATAATATATATATAAATGAATTTAGTATTTATAGATTTTAGAATACCTTCTTTTTTAGAAAAAGTTTAGAACGAAGGTTAGTTTAAACTAGGTTAGTAAAAGGTTCAAGAGTTTAGACAAAATAAGCGAGGGTTATATATATATATATATATATATATATATATATTAGTTTAGTATTTTATAGATTTTAGAATACTTTCCATTTTTAGAAAAAGTTAGAAACGAATGTTAGTTTGAAAACTAGTTAGAAAGTTCAAGGTTTAGCAAAATAAGCGAAGGTTTTTACCTAAAATTAAAAATAAAGGTAAATAAATACATAATAAATAAAAAAGAAAAAAAATATAAATAAAAGGGGGTGTTGTGTGGATCAGCCAAACAAGGGGAAAAAGAAGGGAAAGAAAGCCCAATTGGATTACAACACTAATTTTTGTAAATATCTTTTTCCTAAGCCTATAAATACAAATCATAACCTAAAAAAAATCATTTTTTTGTCTCCCTCTCGCCCTTGGCCGGCGATCAACACAAGAA
This sequence comes from Tanacetum coccineum, assembly GCA_026074375.1. NCBI lineage: Eukaryota > Viridiplantae > Streptophyta > Magnoliopsida > Asterales > Asteraceae > Tanacetum > Tanacetum coccineum. The sequence continues at coordinate 8,350 of BQNB010116776.1, forward strand.
GCAAGGGAAAACCCAAAAAAATTTAGGCTTTTGATTTCTAAGCTTTAAGGTATGAATTTCTTAAACCTTTTTCAATTCAATTGATTTTATTTAAAGTAACAATCATTAAGGATGGATTAGGTTATTGTAAATAATATGTAATTAAGATGTTTTGATCATCAAAAATTGTTTTAGGGTTAATAATTAGGGTTTTGGGTAAGTTAATTAGGGTTAATTATGCTAAATTAAGAATAGAAATCTGGGCAGAATTTTAGGTCATTTTGCGAGAGCCATATCTCGGTCTTACGGATAGCTTTTATTGATTTTCTTGAGCCAAAAATTAACTACAAAGTCTACTTTCCAACCCAAGTGGTTTCATGAATTAAAAGTGAGTGGAAGTTAATCAAATTAATCAAACAAGATTCGTTGTCAAAACTGAGTTTTCGGGGCAGATTCTGAGTTGTGTTTGTGAGGTCAAAAACCATATCAAATCGTCTTTTTAATTAATGGGCTTGATACTGTAGCAAGTTCATTATGTTTATTAATTTCTAGAATTTTTGTATAATTTTCCTAAGTGTTTAATTGGGTCTGCTCAAGCTAAACGTTTTGAAGGTCGAATGAGGTCAAATCCTTGACACTTTGTGATGTTGAATCATAGAAGCTCACAACTTATTAGGGAGCTATGGGATGCGAGGAGAAGAACCAATTAGGTTTTTATGTATTTTATTTAGAGTCATCTTGTGACTATAAAAACTGAGTAAAAACCAAAAAGTTAAAAAGTAAAGTTTGTAAGGTAATTTGAGGTTAGCAAGTATGAGGAGTATATAGAAGAGTTGAATTAAGATAGGATATAGAGTATTCATCATTGTGATTGTTACATCGACTTGGGTGTGTGACCTAATCAATGGTAACATATGTGTGTATTGTTTTGATTAGATTATTTGCAAGATTAAGTGAAGGAATTGGAATTTGCTTTGCATCAGGTGAGTTTTACAGTCTCACTTTTTACCTATATTTTGGGATGGAAATGATGAAAATTATGTTTTTGAATTATGAACCGTGATATGTGTTTTTAAGTGCCAAACTATATGATTGCTATGTGTTATTGCTATGTGATATGAATTGTGGTAAGGCATGTGTATGTGAGGATCACATGACCTTGTGTGAAACCCGAACGGATTTAGCTAGTCAAGTGGGTCAGTCATGCGTGGAGATATTGTGTGACAGAGGGGTACGATCCACCCCAGATAAATGTGAATTTATTTTGTGATAGAATAGCAATGCATATATGTTCGTAAATGTTGTTTTTGTTGATCGTTGTGTCATAAGTGAGTCTTAAACCTGTAACTCTCACCAACAATTATGTTGACATTTTTAACATCATTTTTAGGTAAGCAAAACGTGTGAAGAGTTAGGAAATGGAGTTAGCTGGACCATAGACTTGCATGTGGAGTCTATGATTTTATCTCGTTTGTTTCATTTGAACTTGTCATGTTTTGTTCTTCATGCATTATATGTTGGATTTTTGTTTTGGGCATTATCATAACACGCTTTGGGATCTTGAAGTTTATTGAATGTCATTTTTAGTTTTCTCTATTTTGACGCCTTGTGTTGTGATGATGCCTATTGATCATGCCTTGCGATTCTGCCTTGGCGGGGTGTGACGTCCTCAGCGGAGGGGACAAGGTCCACAACTGGAGAAGCGGACGCAGCTGTAGAGTCAGTCGGAAGCTAGGTGTCCTCATTTCCTTTTCCTCATCAGTGGCTCCTCATAGTCCTGTCGTCAGCACATCCCTGACGCGTCATCTATTCATCATCATCTCCTCCATTGATGGATAGTCTGTGGGACCATCCTTTGACTCGTCCTCCGGATCCTCCTCTGGATCGGAATCGGCAATGTAGCCCGGAGATAGGGCTATGGGTGAATCAGCAACAGCATAAGGCTGATCCTCAATGGGAACCTCCTCATCAGATAGGTCTAAGTACTCGGAGTACTCTTGTCCTGGCACGTAATCTGAAGAGAGCGGTGCCTGCTCTGGCTCCTCGAAGGTAATATTGATACAAATGACGAAGAGATTGTTAAGCTCGGAGATGAGGCAACGTAAAGAGCCGAAGACAAGTCTAACTTAAAGACTTTGCTATAAACAAAAGTGCTTACCAGGAGACAATCGGGAATGCTATTTCTTCTTTTTTATCAAGTCTGTCTTCCCAGATTCTTGATACAGCATATCCAATCTTAATGGATACGGCGTATTGATTGTTTGGACGTTATCCAGTCTTTTATTTTTCTGCATTTAAACATTATTGTCGGGTTATCTATACGGCTTATTCATGAATATGATACGACGTATTTAGTAATCTGACTCATACCTTAGATACATTTTACAGGTCTTAATATGGCGTATCTTGGTTTTGGGATACGGCGTATCGACTTCCAATACAGTTTTTTATTTTTGTTTTTTGTTTTCTAACCGTCAAAATTGCATTGGTTTTTCCTATATTTTATATAGGACCTTACTGAACGAAAATGACGACTTTGGTGGTGTATTTATATTCTGGAATTCAGTGTGTTGTAGTCATGCTCGCATCCAAACCCGCTTTTACAACACATAATTTTTCTCATAAACACAACATGAAGGATCATACCGAGCAAATCCTAGTGGAGTTTCTCGTTCAATTCTTTTAATTTCCTATGTCTTAATGTTAAATCTTATACAACGAGGTCATTTTTAACACTCCCAAATTTTTACACAGCGGAAACCAACAATTTGGGTGTTATGTCATAGCACAATCACATAATAATATAAAGAACGACTCAAAAAAGAGACGTTATAAAACATTAGTTCCATTCTTGAAATCAGAGTACATAGTTGTCCACAAGATCTTCACCATAAAATAACATAAGTTTTAAAAGACATCACCATAAAGCTTTTGAAGAATGGAACAAAGACAAGTTATCGAAAACTTTTGCACACAATCCTACGTCCAATGCCCAAGTCATCATCCTGATTACTGAGATAAAACATTGTTTAAAATGTCAATGAAACGTTGAGTGGATTAAATTAGAGTTTATCTGAATATAAAAAGTTAGAAAACAAGTATTATATTCAGCGAGTAAACTTGTTTATACACCACGTATTAGCTACTAATGCAATGAGCTCGTGACACCGACACATTTAGAACATTAATCGCGCATAATAATAATAATCAACATTTGCCCCCATTAGTTCGGTACATTGCCATGTACCTACTGAAATCTCAATACAATATGTCCGTTGATTGGGTGTTCACGTCATGGATTCATACCCCGGACGGGGTTGTCAAGCCCATAGATCTATTAATTGTACTAGCGTCTACCCATCATAGGTAATTAACGATTCACGAAATTGGGGTCTTTTAGTAATAGGTACTCATGCATTTAATCAATTTATCCGGTCCAGCATACCGAAAACTACTTATGTTCAATTTATAAAACTAGCATGTATCTCACTCGTGGGGTTTAATAAAACATTTAAATTTGTAAAGGCGAGGCTATGAACTCATGAGTTATAGGAAGTAGTGATCAAGAAATCTCGACGAAGAAGACGAATGACAACGATCAACCGCGACCTATAATAGTGGCGCGTAATTAAAACTCACACTTATAATATGATGTAACGTAATACAAGTAAATAGATACATATTTATATATATATCAACATGTAGTAATATCATATTCTTAAGAATCCATGATTGAGAATCACAAAGAATGCTACATGTATTATTTCTGAAATTTTACCAGTTTTTACTAGATGTTTACCATACTTAAAGAGATGCCAAATGGTTGAATCCGACGATCTCCTTCTATATATAGTCACTTATATATGATGTAAAACTACAATAGCTTCCCCAAAAACCATAGACAATTCTAACCATTTTTGAAAAATACACCAATGCAACTTATCCTAAAACCGGGTCTGTTGGACTTTGCAAAGGTTTGGCATGAGCCAACCCCTTTAAATTATACAGAAAAATCTAAAAAAATACAGGAGAGTCGAATACATTATGAATATGCTACACTTTAAATTTTGTCAAAAAATATTATGTTTTGATCCGCCTGCTCACTACATCTTTACAGCCCAAATTCTGACTCTAAAACTCAGTTTTGACAACTTGTTTTGCAACTCTTTTTTGAGTAACCTATGCTTATTGAAAATCAATGAGGCCAGAACCATTGGAAAGTAGGTTCGATGAATTTAATTTTAGGCACCAGAAAATCCAGAAAAGCTTTTAGTATGACCAAGATATGGTACTCGCAAAGTGACTAAAAATTGTGTATAAAAACGCCCTATGCAGAATTTGCTGATTTAACTTTCCAAATTTCTAATTGCTATAACTTTCTCGTTTTTAAGAATTAGAAGTCCTAATTTATACCAAAACAAACATTAGAACGGCCTCTATCATATTAAACAACAAAATCTCAGTTTACTTACTTCAAATCAGCGAATTATACGCCAACTTCTGACCTAAAATGGACTAACCTTAAAAGTGTTTTCAAACCACTCAAATTATCCACCAAACTCCTATATATCCTAACTCTTTCTACTCATTCACCAATTTCCACTCATAACACCCATACAACAACATGCATTAACTCATGGTTCTCAAACATAAAAATAACTACATACAAGCAAATATATATGTAACCAAATTAAAATCAAAGAGAATACTTACAAAGATATAAGAAAACATTATTGTGTGCGGGTTATGTATCATGTAATTTCACAAAAGTATGCTTGAAAAAATTTTAAATTTGAGCATAATTTAAGCATTTTAGTGTGAAAAATAGGACAAGTAAACATTCTAATTACATCCCCCCACTTGAATTATACAACGTCCTCGTTGTATATATAAAGTATTAAATATGGGAATTAAAAAGAATTAGATTGAGAAACTCCCTTGATATTTGCTCGGTAGATTCTCCATGTTGAGTTTATTAGCAAGATTGTGTTGAACAGCCACCTTGAAGTTTCAAGACTCCAACACTTCATGATCTCCAGATTTGTAAATTCTGCACCAATATTCGTCCATATTCTCTGCTTCCAAGGTCCTATATAAAACATAGGGAAAAAATATGTATTCCTATCTTGGTACCTACGGTTAATTTAAACTAAACTAAACAAACTGTATAGGAGATCGATACGCCGTATCCATAAACTGGAATACGCTGTATTGAGAAACCTGAAAAAAGTATCTAAATACGGGTCAGTCTATTAAATACACCACATCATGTGCATGAATACGCCGTATTGATAGAACTGACAATAATGTTTTTAAAGTGCATAAAAAGTAAAGACTGATAACGTCTAGACAATCAATACACCGTATGGTATAGAGTGGATACGCCGTATTGATGTCTGGGAAGACAAACTCTTCGGGTTGTCTCCCGGGAAGCACTTTTGTTTACAGCGAAGTCTTTAAGTTAGACTTTTCTTCAGCTTCTCCTTTCATTCCATCTCATGCACGCTAATGTGCCCGCGTGTGAGCCATTCTTCCATCTTCGCATCTCGAATGTAATCGGGTCCTAAGTTCAATACTCCTTTATAGAACCCCTTAAGCTTTTGGTATGCATGCGAGATTCCATTCTTCTCATCTTTCTCACTTACCTTCAGTAATGGTGGAATCTTGTTGCATTGCTCATTAGTGTAACGTTTAAACCTCGGATGTGATCACACCATTTGGTAAGTTACTTCATCATCACCTTTGTAAAGGGTAATTATCGCTTTGAACCTTTTTGCTTTAATTCCAACTTCCCTTAAAAATGGTTTGCTAAAAATAACATCGCCCATTCATTTATCACGATAAGCATCCATATCTTCTAAAACTGCAAAATCCGTCATCACAGAAAAAGTTCCAACCAAGATAGGTATGTTCATTAAGGCTCCTACAACACTATTCCCTTTGTACATCATCTTTTCTTTTATTATAGAATTATGAAACTTTTTGGACATCACATTGACATACAATAATGGGAAAAAGTTAGCGTGTGTAAATTCAAATCCTATCATGCAAGAAAACTTTAAGTTGTGAGCACAATCTATATGGATCTTCTTATCATGGTCACAATAACTAGGGTAATCATCAATTCCAATAACAAGTTCATCATCCCTAGTTCTAAATTCCTCAATTACCTCACCTTCCTTAATGATGGGCATCAAATCATCTTCTTGATTTCTCCTAAGCTCAAATGGTTCATTTAGATCATTTAATTCAATGTAATCTTCCAATAAAGGGTCTAATGATCTATTTAACACCAAAGTCTCTCCCATAAGCCTAAATTCTAAATCAAGTTCCATTCTTTCTCTTAAACTTAGCATGTAGACCCTCTTAATTAAACTACTAGCAGGTTTAACACTTGTAAAAATAATCTGTTGGGACTTAAAAGACTTCATGGATTCTTAAAAGTTACTAATGCTCAGTGCTGCTGGTGGAAGGATTACAACTGTGTGAAGACTTTCTACTGTCAAGAGGATAAAGATGAATTAAAGAGATAAAGATTTTTTGGAGAGCAAGAATGCGTGTCAAATTCATACAGTACGTTTTACTATTCTTTTTGATATTTCACAGTCCTATCTGTCAACCTAGTGTGAGCTAATTCACCTAATCCTAAGTTAAGGTAGGTCAAGAGAGGCATAACACTAACGCTAGCTCCTAAGTTAACTCGGGCGTTGTCAAAACAGAAATCATTAATAAAGCAAGGTAAAGTGAAACTCCCTAGGTCTTTCTACTTCTAGGGTATGATGTTGTTGACATGTTGAGGCTTCATAAGCTTTCCCGTAAATGTTGGTCCGTAGTTCCCTCTTCTTATAGTAATGATTATCCAAATGATTTGGAAAGGAACCGTCGTTTGTCTTGTAATGTATAATAGTGTACTATTTTTTGTCCAATGGTATACGACGTACTGGTTAGATCCAATACGACGTATCGGGTTTGAATCAACTTTAAAAGTGGTTGAAAAATCGACTGACTTGGTCTCTCAGGTTTGTTTTAGTTGAGCTTGGTAGGCTTCCAAATCCTCTTTCTTGTAGTACCTTGCTCATTTATCCAATTTTGCTTTCTAATGTTTTAATGATGCTCCTTGGTTCCTGATGGCAGCATCTGTCGAAGGCACGGATTCCATGATCAAGTTAGAGTTTTCTCGTGTCTCTTTTGCTGATTCACTCAAAAATTTGCTCAGGGTATCTGCCATAGATTGCCTTCGTTCTAGAATGAAAGGATGGCGTATTCCTTTGATTATACCCTGGAGCTTTGCTCTACATCCCCCCACCTTGAAAAGTTCCACCAATTTGTGTATAGTAAAGCTCTTCTAGGTTTTCCCCTCTTCTTTTATGGCAATCTTGGTGGATGGGGTCTATTTCATTGTTCGCATCCAACTTGAGCAGCATAAACTTTTTCATTCACTTTCTTGATCTCTCTTCCAAGATTGTTCAATTGTGCTTGTATCGCAGCCAGTCCGTCAGTAGTCTCAGTACTTCTTCCTCTAGATGTTCCATTGTGCCATTTTTGAGAGTATTCAGCCATTTCTTGGATGGCTGTTTTTGCATCTGCGGCTATTTTTGCATTGGAACGACACCTCTTAAGTTAAGAATCTGTCCGTGTTGGGACTCCAACCCATTGTAGAACAAAATCACCTCCTTTATCTCAGTCAAATATGTTGAGGGGAAAAAAAACCCCCCCAACTTCATCAAGAGTTCCTTAAAGCGCTCCCATATTTGAAAAGGGTTTCATCTGGCTCTTGCTGAAAGTTGTTGATTTCCTCCATTTTCTTCGCAGTTCGACCAGGTGGGCAATATTTGTTCAAAAACTTAGTTTTAAGTTCTTCCCAAATTTTGATTGAACCAGTTGGTTCATTTCTTAGCTAACGACTTGCGGCTCTAGTTAAGGATATAGGGAAGGACTCGGAGCCTTAGTTGATCCACAGTGATGTTAGAAACATGGAATAAGTCAACTATTTCGAGAACTTTCTCAATGTGTTCATTAGCATCTTCATTATCCGAATCGCTAAATGTGTTTTCTCGAAGCTCCTTAAGAAATTGTCCTTTCAGTTCAAATTGGTCATTGTTATCAATTTAGGCCTAGCAACCCCGATCCATAGTCATTCTGGTTTTTGGCTCATGTTTGCTCATTGATTTCCGCTATTGCTTCCTCTTCTTCTTTCTCCGAGTTCTCTTGGTCAGAAAGTAGATTGAAATCTAGTGATCTCAATTCGTCAAGGCTTAGTGACTTGAAGTGTCTCTTTGATGATCGAAATTCTCATTCAGGATCTTTGTAAGGTGCGTATAGTTCGTTTGCCGAACTCCTTGTCATGCACTACCTGAAACAAGGGATAAACAATTAGTAGGATTTGTTCCGAAGGAAGGTAGGAAATTTTTTTTGCACGAAAATCAATTATTTCAGTTTCTATCCCCAGCGATCAATACGCCTATCCCAATGGAATGGATATCCGTATTGTTCTGTTTGAGATATACGCTGAATTTGGAACAGAGAACTAATACGCCGTATCCATCGAAGTGGAATACGCCGAATTTAAACTGTCGGACAAACATGTATTCAAGAAAACAATTAAATACGCAAACAATTAAACACACAAATATACAAGCAAACTAAACTAACAAATATACAAATATTACAGAATATACAAGAATATACACTAATCTAAATTACACTAATCCTAAAGGTTAGATACAATCTAATGTTAAAAACCAAAGTATCAAAATAAAAATCAAGATTAATTTTCACTCCCCGGCAGCGGCGCCAAAAACTTGATGTGTTGTAGTGTGTGGTTATATTTTATTGTTTCAAGTTTTAAATTTATATTTTGCCGACTAAACCTAAAAACAAGACTTTAACGGGCAGTGTACCTGGTCAAGATGTAGCTTCGTTGGTAAGTAGGGTGTCGATCACTGAGAGTGAGGTTAAATCTATCAATTTAATTAATATCTTGATTATCTAATCTATGTTAATTCTATTCTAATCCTATGTTAAACCTATGTCAGTCTAAATCCTAATTCTAATGAAAAAGGGGGGTTTTTAAGCCTGAGAAACTGGCACGGTTTAGATGGTGACTACAATAAATTCAAGACACTGTTACCCACGCAAGCTAATAGACAAAAGATAAAAGAGCGGTCGAACCTTATATAAGAAAACTACATTAACCATTATTAATTCGATTAGAATGTTGGTTTGTTTATTAAGTGCAATGATTTCTTCTCTCGAGGTGGCATATCATTCTTAAGACTTAGGCGTTGCATCTTCCTAAGATATAGACACATTAATTCTGTCATAATTAAAGCATCTGCATAAAGTATCCTTATTTGGTGATTATAATCTATAATAGGATTAAAAGCATGTGGATCTTGTTAAACCCTAGTCAAAGAAACCTTTACCCACTTACGCTAATAGCATCTATACACTAGTAGTTCTACTTGTACAACTATCCAATAGAAAATCAGAACTTTATTTGTTAAAATTATCTAGGTCACCTGCTAGTCACCCGATCAATAACATCGGCAATATCCAATTAACTAGTTAAGCCTGAAGCGTATCCTAGACACAGACTTAGAAGGACAATACATGTGTAACTATTATCTAGATTTATAAATAACAATAAGAAGATTATTCCAGACTCTTAGATTCCGCTTGGTCCTCTTGCTAGATCCAGTTGAATGATAGGTCGCATACAAAAGCGCGTAAAAAAGTATAAATTGATAAACATAAACAAGCACTCAACGATAAATCAAGAAATCGATATAAAAAAATACCAAACATTCAAATCTTCATAATAATAGCGAATACATAAGGTATTAGCCATCCAGACGTACATAATAAATACAAGATTAAATTTAGCAAGGTAAACTAACTGATTAACGAATGATACCAAAAACTGAACGCTTACAAAAGTATATGGAATTACACGATGTATCCTATGGAATTGAATACGTTGCCCGACCTCTTCTGCTCTTTTTCTCTTCTAAAAATTAACTTTTGTGGTTTAGGTATTGAGAATATGATTTAGCATACTTAAAACTCGTTTTTGAGTTTTCTATTTATAAGGTTTGGAAGTCGGTTGATTACGGCGTATCTAATGGGTTTGATACAGCGTATTGGGGATTTCTTAGAGTAGGAACCACGTTTGATATATTCCAAAATATTAAATTAATTCTATATCTTGAATACGGCGTATTAGTCTTTGCTCCTGTGTGGTCTTTGGTGAGTGCAGGCACGGATACGCCGTATCTTCTTGATGGATATGGCGTATTGGTCTTCAGAACAGTAATCTTTAAAATATCTTCATTTAAGCTCCAGAATGCGCGCCTTTTGCTAAGTTTTACCAATTACTCCATAATTACTGCAATTCTCAAATATAAATGATTAAGTAACAATTCTTTGCAATAACAATATAAAATGGGTTAATATCGTGGGATAAATGATGCTATAAAATAGACGTTATTTGATGTTATCACTTACTAAGTAGTATCAATTACCTCCCATAACGCATAATCTTGGATCTGAAAGTACTGCTTGATCCTGATTTCCCACATCTCATACTCCCCGAGTTTGAGCATGGGAAGCTTTGCCAACGCATTGTTCTGAGAATTTTCCAACTCCATTGTTCCTAGATCAAAGTTTCTCAAAGCACAGGCTCTGATACCACTTGTTGATCCCACGCCTTGATCGATTCTTTACGTAGTAAAGTGTTTGTCACCTTGGAAGAATCCAAAATAACAAAGATTGAGACTTTGTATGTATACCAAAGTGTATGCGGAATCTACACTTTGATACTCTAGAGGTGTTTATCAATAGAACAGTAATAACCAAACAAACAATGAACAATGAAGTAATAACAAACTGCTTCAATATTATTAGAATAATAATACGAGTACTCTTGTAGTACTGGGGTTACAACCTTGAAGCTATCACAATCTATTTCTAAAAGTATTCGTCTAAGTGTATATATATCCTAAACCTAGGATCTCCTTTTATAGAACACAAGGAGTCCTTTACAAAGATAACTACCTATCTTTTAGGATCAGTTACCAGCATCCCATAATAATCTCCATGCATACTTATCTCCAAGTCAGCAGCTTTGACCATCAGCAGTATTAACTCTTTCTCCTAGCAGTATTAACTAACACTGGCAGTACTAAGTATGTACTGGCAGTACTAACTCCATTAGTACTGTTAGTTATACCTTGGCAGTATTAAGTCTTGTGAAGATTTATTCCTAACAATCCTCCCCTAAACTTGTGATTGTCCTTCAAATCATCAAGTTTCTTCTGAATTAAATCTTCTAGTCTTCTTCCTTTGCTGATGATTCTTTCAAACATTTCTTCTACTTCTGCACTTGAGACTTTATAAACCTTAGAAGTTCAAACGCCTGTGAACTCTCATGATCAACCTCTAATTTCTTACTTAACATCTTTGACAACAGCTCTTGACTTAAAGGATATTTCTTCTCTGTCAGCATATGAATTGCTAACCCATTTTCCATCAACAGAATGTGAATACCACAAAAGTCACATAATCTCCAGCTTATCAAATTGTACTCATGCTGATTTTTCCAAATCTCATCTTCTTCATCAGACTCAAATAGAGTATATAAATCTCCCCACAGCATCAAATCATACCCTTCCAGTCTTGAAGCACTATACTTTTCCTTGACTAGTCTGTATAATTCCTCTACATCCTGTCTATCAAAAAAGAGTTAGTTGTTTCATTTTATACATTTTTCCTTTTCCTATTTCTCTCCCATCTCTCTCTATCTCTCCTTTCTCTCTCTAGAACAACTCTTTCTTTCTCTTTTCTAGATCAAATTCGGGTATGATATATATGTTATGAAGTGATTACGGGATCCTACAATTGGCATCAGAGCAAAGGGTGGATTTGTGGTTGATTATTATGGTAAATAAGCTCAAATTCGTGGCTTATTTTGTGAAAAAAATACCCACGGCTCAATTTTTTTTTTGGGTCTAATGGTTTGTTAATCTTGATCTTCTCTTGTTCTACACATCAAAGAGGCTAGGTTGTATCAATTTCGTGTGTTATACAAGCTCCAAGTTCGAAAAATAAGCTTTAAAAGGTTAGTGTTCTTCGTGGAGAGTTGCTTCATATTGGAAGAGTTACAAAGAAACAAGTGTTAGTGTGTGTTTAATCTTGTTATACTCACTTAGTAACACATGGTTTAGCTTAGATTCGTGGATAAAAACCTCAAATGGTGATTATTTTGCTCAAATCGTCCTAGTGTTCTTGGTGGAGAGTTGCTTATTTAATTATATCTCTAGCCGGCGGTTTGGAAGCATAGGGACAAGATCCACGATTTAAGGAATTAGTCAACGGCGGTTTGTTGACCACAGTGGCGAGTTGTGTTTTATATTAATAAAATATTACACGGCGAGTTGTTGAAACCAGGAGGCGAGTTGCTAAACGGCGAGTTGCTAAACAGCGAGTTACTAAACGGCGAGTTGCCAAACAGCGAGTTGCTTAAGTCCTTGGCAGTTTGCATTATCTTAATACACGACGGGTTGTCAATTTCAGCAGCGGTTTGCTATTATAATAATACCCGGCGAGTTACTCATATTAAAGCAGCGGTTTGATTAAACAGATAAGGCGGCGGTTTGCTCAACACCCTTGGCGGCGGTTTGGATAAAAAAAAAAGTTGAGTCATATGTAATTTTTAGCGACACTTTTTTTTAGACGACACTCTTTTTAGCGACACTTTTTTTTCGGAAAAAGTTGAGTCATATGTAATTTTTTATATAGCCTTTTTAACTTATTTTTACACCAAATTTAGATTTTGCTAATAGGGTAAAAATAAAATTTTTTTCATAATCCAACTGCGCCAAATTCCAAACAAACCAAAACCATCGAAAAGGACTTAAACTGCACCAATCATTCACATCAAACAAACCATTAACAACAAACGATCATTC
>BQNB010116778.1:0-11699 GCA_026074375.1 Tanacetum coccineum
TGCGACGAAACATGTCGAAGCTGTTCTCAAATTTGCCACTTTTAATTAAGCAACCTAGAACGGAGTTGCAGACTGATGGGTGAACCTTGGTTAACTTATCTTCTATTCCATTGTATATTTCCAACGCCTTATTAGGATGGAGGCTTTTTCCCATGAGCTTCATGTAACTACTATAGGAAGCAAAGTTTAGGTTCACATTCTGCTGCATGCACTCAAAAAGCTGCAGTATTTCCACAACAGTACCATATAAGTAAACATTGATGTGGTATCTAAGAGTTCACATAATGTTTAGGGACAAGATCAATCAGATGAAGGTCCCTCAAAATGTCTGACAATCTCTTGGAAATATGAAAGTGATGATGCCATAGAATAACAATGTACCTATGTAGGTGTTCCACATCGGTCATTGTGTAAATTGTCGGGCCAATTTAGTCAGTAAACTTAGTGAAAGCATTCCATGTTTGTTATTCAATTGGAACATACTTTCTCAAATTTTCCACATTGGTCAATGTACAATTCATCAAAACTGATGGAACATTTCCTTAGTACAATAAATTGTTTAGTAACCAATGTGGAACATGGAAATAAGAATCGCCAAAACTAAGTGTTTATAGTGGGCTTACCCATACATGTGATGGTAAGGTATACACCCTTAATTCCCATTAACAAAGACATATGTGCACTTTTTTCAAAACATATATGCACGCTTTAATTTTTTATGAGCATCTGATCTTGCTTAAACTGCACATTTAAAAAACATACATGATCATTATAACATAAAACAATAACTCGCCGTTCAAAAAAAATGGATGAGGGCGAGTGTTCGACTCATGCTGTACACGCATAACCCCGCAACTGTGTTAAAAAATGTGTACCTATTGTGCCGAGTCCATTTGGCCGTGGTTGAATTGTTTCCTTTAATATGAATATACATATCTACAGCCCATGAGGTTTTAATATTTTAGGGTTGTTTGGATTGGCTGATTATATGAGCTTATACGTTTACTCACCAATGGAAAACCCGATAAGCTTACTTTTTTAGCTTATGAGCTTGAGATTATGGATTTAAATAAGCCATAACCTCATGTTGACAAGCTATTAAGCCCAAAAGAGATTTTTTTAGCCTTTCCAAGTTTCAATAAGCACAAAAAAATTGCTAAGCCAAACACCCCTTTAGCTATGAAACTGAATAACATACATTGATTAGTCATCATTCCATCCACTATCAGATAACTGTTCAACTCATTTTATTTGGGAAAAATAAGACAATCACCCATCCTTAAACACGTTATCATAGTATGACCAAAAGAACAAAAATCTAACTGTTACCAAAATACCAAATTTCTTGCAAATATGCGATTTTTTCTTTATCGTTTTGCGGACTTTTAAAAAATCTCGCAAGCTATCAAGTCAATAAATAAAACTCAACAAGTGCTGTAGATTGGCTAAAGTGTCACACAAACATCAGAAAATTTTCTAACATTTACGAAAAAAAACTCGCAAAATGATCATATATCTCACAAACGCGTGAAAAAATAGATATATTTGTGAAACTGTGATAGTTTGTGTATTTTATGAGAAAAATGTTTTGGATAATGGTTAGATTTGTCATTTTCCCGTTAATCTACTACCAATAGTTTGTGATTATATTTTCATGCTATCTATGCATATTCTCTGATTTTGTTCGAGTCCTAGTTTACCCATTTGACCTGTTGACCCAATCCAATGCCTAAAATTTACCCTACTTGTCCACATTAGTTTTATACTTAACAATGTTTAACCCATCTGACCCGTTTTGCTGTTTCATTTTGTAGCAGGAGATCATTACATACCTTCTGCAGAGACTTTCACAGCTCCATTACTCGTTAGGTACCATCATCCCCTTTTTTTACAAGATCCTAGACCCGATGTGCAACAAAGTAACCAAGTATGTATGAAGCGTGAGTTTAACCTGTCATTGATGACCTGTATCAAACAGGTTGTTTAGAACAAGAATTTTGGGACTCAAATATGACTTCTTTTTACTAGTGATTTTGATAGCTTTTATGCATTTGAAGACACATTAGATATCAACCAAGTTTTGACCCATTTTCGTTGCAGTTGAATCCTATAGCTCAACCTATTTAACCCATTAGAGATTAGACTAAACCTTAAGTGACCATTTATAGACACATGGGTCGAATAGACACCCACCTTTATGATTTCACCTTTTGTGCAGAGTGATGAATCTGTATATGAGCGTGAGTGTGGAAACATGCCATGATCAAACAATGACTTTGGTAACAATGATCAAACAACTTAATTTAATAAAAAGGACCATTAAAACAACAAAAACAAACCAAACTAATAGAAAAGGTATAAAGATCGAACCTGCGAATATGTTTGTTGATCGTCAATAAAAGGAGGCGTCATATAAGATTTTGATTCTTTTACCCAAATTTTATTTCGATCCATAGAAACCCAAGAATCGAAAGTGATATCTTTTAATTTTGATTAAGAGATATAAAACAAGGGTAGACTATTGTGTTATATCGTGGTGATGTTTGTTTATTTATTTGGCTAGAAAATGGATCTAGAGAAGGGAGGCGACACATAGGTTTTTTATTATGGTTTTTAGGTTTAGAGAAGAGATCAGTCTGTTATAAATAAAAAGTGAGAAAAACGTGCTTGACTAATTTTTATAGATTGCCTATAATACCCTTTTACCTTTTTCAGATGTTTAGATATTTACAAAAATGCCATCTTGCATTGATATGATGTACATCATGTATTATTAGGAGTAAAAAGGCTGGTTCTGTAGGTTTTATACAAAAAAGTGGTTCTGCAAAGAAAATAGTTATGTATATAATTCCCCCTTTTATTTACCATTCAAGTTTAAGGGTTATTCAAATCAAGAAAAAGTTGTATCTACTCTTTTAACTGTATCAGTTTGCATTCAAGATTCACGTTCATCATTATTAATTGTACATTCTAACTTATAATTCTATACAAAATGGTTATAGTGCATTGCTTGTTGATTAAGTTTTAGACATCTTTCGTTCACGTTGGGAATCTTGCACAACCTTTTGGTTTATTTCACTAGGCTATGAATCTGGTTTAAGAATTTAATATTTTTGTAGAGAAATTGAAGTTGTATTTGTTATGTTTCATGCCTTAAACTCATGCATTTGCAGGATTTAATATTGAAACTGTTGAATACAAGAACATCAGCTTCCTTGTGTGGGATGTTGGTGCTTATAATATGGTAATGTTCTCACCAACTAATCAGCTTCCTTGATCACTTGCATTGAGAAACCGAGACATATATTGTGTCAATGTGTTAGTTATATACATGCAAGACTGACCGAGTTGTTAGTTTATGGACGATAAATTAATAGTCGTGTGTTAGGATCGAACTCGAGACCAACGGATTTCACACAATACGTAAAGAGTTAACGAATTAATAATTATACTAAATGTAATATATTTATTAAATACACGAAAATGTTTAACGGTCGTTAAGTATTTAACAGTAAATGACTAACGAATAAAGGGAAGGACTAACTTTGTAAAAGGAAGTCGAGAAGGTTCCGGAACACCCCATGAGGGTGGTATTCGGCCGGTTATAGGCAAGAGGGGAAAAGGAAAAGATTTTGTTTCCTTTTCCTAATAGAACTTGACTTGGGCTCTAAGTTTGGTTAGCCTATATAAACAAAGGAATTAAGGGATCAAGGGATATAAGTTTTTTTACACACAAAAGATCCCTAAATTTTTCTTTGTTTTCCCTTGTTGATCGATCGGGCAATATCATCCCCAAGGGATTCTTGTTCGATCGACTTTAAACCTAGAAACGTTTTCTTGTTTTCAAACTAGTCTTTTGGTTAACTTGTTTCTAAAACGTGTGTACAAGAACGTGGTTTAATCTCACTATAGATTAAATCTTGGATCGATTAACAAAACTTGGTAAGGGGTTAATCAATAGATCCACATAAACCCCAATTAGGGTTAGATCAAGAACAAAGAAAACAAGAACGATTCTTGTGCTCGCGGGAATCCAAAGGTATGTAACCCGACCCGGTTAATTATATGCATGTTAATTATATGATTTGTTATCGCTTCCGCTATTACGTGCTTTGATGATTTATTTAGATTATAATTGTTATGCATGCTAAATTCCAACAGTGGCATCACGAGCCGTTTTAACATGTTAATAATTACCAAAACCTAAAATCTATAACAAATATTGTATTATTGTTAATTACATGTGTTTAGGGTTTATAAAAATTAGGGTTTTTTTACCCTAAATCGACCAAGTTGGTCGGATTTTAATGTAATTTTTTTTGAAACCCTAGATTACATGTTAGATTTAAAAAGGTTTATTGCATGATTAATTGTTATGTCATGTTTATGGTTACGATCCTTGATGTTCTTTAATTAATTGTTAAGTGAATTTTGTGGATCCATGACGAACATGCATGTTTTTCATGGATCATATGGATTTATATGAAGTAATTGTTACGTGTATTATTTTATGTTGCCATTAATTTTAGTACGATAAATCTTGAATTGGGGAAGACCTCAATATTAATAATAAATTAAGTTTGTGCTATGTGGTATATTTTAATTATGGCTTACGCAATCGTTAACTCGATGCATGTGGTTCAAACGAGTCAAAGGTTTTGAACATGAAAAATCAAATGTTTTTTTTCCTTTGATCTTCAATTTGACGATAGAGTCATAATGGTATTCCTGATTTGAACATCTGTTGATTGGTTTTCGTAGTTAATCTTAGTATTAATTAGAGTTTAATATGATTGAATGATTTGGAATTTGGTACTAGTAAGTAATAGTTATCGACCTCTGGTGATATTTGACTAAAACTGATGATCAAGTTGAATTAGTTATATATATTCTTTGACAACTTGCATTAAAAAAAGTAGTTGATCTAATTGGTATACACTTTGAACAGCCATGTTCTGCCAGATCAGACTCCTGCGGGGAATAGTTACTTAGAGTGGAAGAGACTTCGAGATTTAAGGGCGACGGAACCAGGATCTTAATAGGAAGCTATCAGACCGAATCTTGCATTATGACGTTTCTAATGTTCTTGGAAAATCTGATAGGGAATGTCTTTATTAGACCATTATCGGCTGGTCAAAAGATCCCATATCCAAGAGGTGTCGTACTGGCTCCGGACGCCCTACCTAGTGACACTGGGTGTGAAATCTTGAACCAAGCTCTTCACTTAATTTTTACTTGAAACGTTTGGATCAAACATATAATGTGATTCTTCGCGTGTAATATAAACAGATATTTCAGTGAGAGTCGAGTGGGATGCCAACATTTCCTTTCTATGTTCCCGAGTAGATGAACAATTTGACGAGTCAAACAATTACTTCTCGACAATTAGGTTAAAGGCAGTGACCATAATCTCTTGCCACAATGGTGGACAGCTTTTCTAAAAAACCACGAACTTCTAATGGGGTTCTCCACTAATCGAGTGTCTATATAGTGAAGGTGGTCCTTCTCAAATTAGGCCTCAAAGATGATCTCATAAAGAAGCTTCGGTTGCCGATTTTAGTGACAAGACTACATGAGTCTAGCAATGGTGGTGGCCTTCTCAAGTATGACATCCCGAAATTTTTTTCGTGTAAAGTCTCGAGCCTGTAATTCATTTAGAGATAGCAATTGTGGCCGGGTAAAATTTTTATTCTATAATCTGTATTTTAAATGTGCTCGAGGACAGATTTCATGGTTGCTTGATTATTGATTGCTCGCCAACACTTGCAGGGGTCAACCCCGTCTAGCATTGAGAAACTTAAAGTCTTCCCACAGTGAGTCAATCTTGGACCCTGAATTATTCGAGTCACAAGATGTACGCCCTCAGAGAAGAACACATTTTAGGGCTATCTTACAGGCATGTGGTACAACAGGTAAACATTTTCCATATCAGACAAGCCTTTAAATTCTTAGAGAAGGTAACATTAGATGTACCAAATGGGCGGGTGGGTAACGGGTTCAAAAAATATCAATTTTGTTCATTTCAATAATAAATCTATTTTCGTTAGAATCATTAGTAGGATTTATGAATTAAAACATACCACTTTTGAACCGTTCTTATTTCATTTATATGCTGGTCTGTTACGAGATAATTTTAACTTTGAAACGTAATCTGAAAAAGGAATATTTTTGGTCCATTTATGACAGGCTATCGGAAGGGAAAATAAGCTATTCATAATAGACTACAACGGACTTATTACCAACATTATTGTTCCGGATAATGCACTCGTATTGAGGTAAAGCCTTATGCAACACGGACCTTCTGTTTCTTGTCTCCCATCAGGCATCTTAAGCCCATTGCAATTGAGCTCTGCTTGCCACGGGCTGTACAAGGTCACACCGAAGCGTGTTCTCACACCTCCAGTAGGACGGCCACTAGCAAACTGGACATGGCAGTTGGCCTTAAAGCGCATGTCTTGCTCTAACGATGCTGGGGTCTCCTCAGCTTTCACACCACTGGTAACAAATCACATGCAGCTATGGAGCGTTTATATTTTTGCACATAAGGCCATTTGAGTGCAGATGCACCGATATATAAGCTTTTTGGAACCACACCATGAGATATACTCTAGCGATTTTATGCATGCCCGACAGAACTCTCCTTAATGCGATGGGTGTCATAGAGCAAGGCTTTCTCAGGTCGATTACTGCATGGAAATAAGCGCTGCTGCCTATAAGCATTGGCTCTATGATTTAGATGGCTCCCAGTGATCTCTTAGAAGGTATAATACTTGAGCTATCCGACCCACACAATTTGTCTTACTATAATGCTGACGTGTTTGGTCTCTGATGTTTACAGGGTTGGCAGTTCCAGACCAGCGTCAAAGACCGGGGTAAAGCTGCTAATCGAAGACTACCAATATGATTATGATGGCTTTTAATATGGAAGCAATACAAAAATGGGTCCAAACTTAGTAACTGATACTACCCTGAACCCGTCACGTGTTTTGCAATGACAGAGAGCTTCAAGATGGTACGCTTTGAGGTAATCAATGTGGGCCATAGCAGATCTGCGCTACGAGAATTGGTTGGCCTACTTTTAGCACAAATGCTGAAGACCTCACTGCCATCGTAACACACATCATATGGATTCGCTTTCAGCTTGCAGCACTTAACTTCGGTTAATACCATATGGTGGCTACATACCAAACCGGCCACCAAGAATGCGTCGCTTAATTCCTGACGAAAATGATCCTGAATACACGAGCTTCCTTGAAGACCTGCAAAATTACTTTCTTTTGGCATTACCAAGTATGTTACAGTCGACAAAATATATGGCAGTGGTGGATACATTGTCCACTCATTCACCCGATGAGGAACATATTGGCGAAAGACAACAACGAGACACGTGGTCTGGTGATGCTCAAATGGTATAAGCGTTTTACGGGTTTGCATCAGAGATTCAAAGGATCGAGAAGGAGATTGAGAAACAAAATCGTGACATGAGTTTAAAGAATGGGTGCGGTGCAAGTGTTTTGCCATATGAACTTCTTGCACCGAGTTCAGAACTGGGTATAACATGCCGTGGGGTTCCAAATAGTGTATCGATCTGAGTCACGTTCACGAATCCGTGCGCCATGGGTCATGTCATATGCAGCGTATTGTGTTATAAATCTGTTATTAATTGTAAAGTAGCCTCTTGTATAAAACATAGGACAAACTCGAGCCCTGCGTTGGTTTAACAACCAACAACATAGAGACATATCAGTAGAGTCTCTACTCGATAGACTAGCTCGGGTTGGACTTTGAAAGTCAAACTCGAGATTAAATATTTAACCACTAATTAAACGCTTTTAAATATAGGCCTAAAGACCTACATGTGGACATATTCGAGCAGAGTTTTGAGTCTCTGCTCGACTCTCGAGCCTTGATCTTGATAGTGGAGTTAGATATTTTCTCATTGAAAAAAGGTGAAATGATTGATGGTATTGACAGTAACTTTTGCTTTAATGATTGAAGGTCATTCATGGCACGAATTATGAAAAACGAGTTTGATTTTGACTATCCATCTTTTTGAGTTGATGGAAATTTCCCCACATGTTATGTCCTTGATTATGAGAGCATGTGTTATAGCAAAAAAAATATCGACAACTCTAGCTTTTACCCGGTTTAAGTCTGTGTTATAGCGAAAAAATATCGACAACTCTAGCTTTTACCCGGATTAAGTCTGTGTAGCGGTGATTTCAAACCCTATAAACTAGTCGGCCCAAAAAGTCAAAAACCGTGGTTATAAAAAAACAAAAATGCATCTTATCTCGTCTGTCTTCTTATGTATTAGTGTATTACTGTAAGTAAATGATTAGTCAAATACGATTAAAATAAGGTTGAAGAAGGATGATTATATACACGATATCGTTTCTCAATCTTTTATCCGTAAAATTACAGTTTCAAGGTAAGTAATAAACTTAACGTAAATAACAACAATATCTAATCTTGTTGGACCCAATCTTGCCGAAGCAAATGGCTGGTACCAAACTAGTGTGGAGGTTGTGATAATCCATGTCTCATGCATATGAAAGTCATGAACCACTGTATGCGGAAGCGAAGTCACTAAATTATTTCGAAAGTGAGTTTTGATGTTTTAAGTGGTTATATGAACTAAATGAGTTAAACTGGTCGAGTGGTCGCCAAGGCTCAAAATGTATCATACTTCCCACAAAACGGATAGTCAAACAAGAAATAAAGTTGAGGACGGACGATCATATTTCATATCATTTCTTACATGGACACTAGTTTATTTGTAAAAATACATCAATACAAAAAAAAACACGAGTAGTAATTTTTTTACTAGTAATACACTTACTAAAACGATACATTTAAAAAGTACACATTTATTATGCAATCGTGTCTTTGTTAGTAACCCTAGACATCTGGGTAAATGGTGAAAGAAGACTTCGAATCAAAGTGAATGCACATTTTTGGTGTGTAGTCATCAGTAAATTCAGAAGAATCAGTTGATGTATCAGTCAGACCACTTCCATTGTTCATGGGAACCAGACTTGCTCCTATCCCTATAGATGTGTACTTTTTAAATCTGGGTAAATGGTGAAAGAAGACTTCGAACTATAGTAAATGCACATTTTTGGTGTGTAGTCATCAGTAAATTCAGAAGAATCAGTTGATGTATCAGTCAGACCACTTCCATTGTTCATGGGAACGAGACTTGCTCCTATCCCTATAGATGTGCAAACGACCTGGTCAATGTCAAACGAAACATTCTTCTGCGTTGGGTTCCACCATTCAGTGCGTCTCAGTGAAGCAAATGAAACATAGCACACCCATGTAAGTTTACCACCAAAACTTTCCCCCCAGACTACATCATGGAACAGACCACGCATCTCATCACTCGCCTCCTCCTCTATAGTTATATATGGGGAACCCCAAGAATAAACATGGTCTTCCAGAACAACGCAAATTAGGAATCCACGAAAGTCGTTGCACCAGTTCTCTGGAAGAGGCAACCTACATTTGTTCCCAACATAAAGAGGATTTCTAAACTGCTTTGGTATCTCAAGACCTTTAATTCTGAGATGCATGGACTGATTTTCAATAGCATTCCCCTAATTTATCAACACATATTAGAAGATGAATTAGGAGGAAGTGCTCGAAGGATATATGATTAATATTCAAAGATTGACATAAAAAAGCAGAGAGCCATACCTTGAGCATGGATTGTAGTAATCTGTTGCCATCAATTACATTACTCTCATACATCGAGATATAACATAACCATTTACAGTTTTCATAGAGATCTCTTATGGTTGTAAGTTTGTCACATCCATTTGCTATAATTATAGCTATACTTGATGGAAGCTCTGGCAATTTTACAAGCCTTTCGCAGCCCTCGAGGTTGAGGCGTTTGAGCCGAGTAAGTTGCGAGAGACTAAAATGTAATTTGGAAAAATTATTATAACTTAGATTTAGATCTTGTAAGTTTGATAGCTCACCAACACCAGACTGTATTTCTCCATCTTCGAGATAGCACTTGCTGAGATCCAACTTTCTTAACCTACGTGTCAACGGAAGTGGAATTGGAGTTTTCTCAGGTCCTTTGGAACCTCGGAATTCTTTCAGACATTTTAGACCATCAAATTTGACTTCTGTGATGTTTAAAATAAAACAGCGTTCCAAACTTAGATAAATAAGGTTTGTACAACGTTCTCCAATTGATGAGAGAAGAGCGTTTATCTGAATCTTAGACACATCCAACTTTACTAAGCATTCCATGTTTGCTTGGAATTCTGGAAAGACTAAACTTTTGTGGCAAAAACTGATATGAAGAGACTCGAGTTGTTCCATCCGAACAATGGTTGGAAACATTCTAAGCTTGTAACAACCTGCTACATCTACGGATTTAAGACTTCTATGATTTCCAAGTGATGGGTGAATCTCTTCTAATTCTATAATCTGTATTTTAAATGTGCAGAGGACAGATTTCTCGGAGTTCGTGATGAGACTTTGCTCAGCCAAGCACTTTGCCTGGTCAACCCCGTCAGCATAGAGAAACTTAAAGTCTTCCCACCAGTGAGTCAACTTGACCCTGAAATATACGGTCCACAAGAGTCCGCCCTCAAAGAAGAACACATTTTGGGCTATCTTAAACGGCATACTTATACCACAGGTAACATTCTTCAGTTGTCTTCTATCAGGCGAGCCTTTAATTCTTAGAAAATGTGACATTAGATGACGAAAAATGGGCGGGCTGGGGTAAACGGGTCAAATGGATTTCGGTGCAAAATGGCAATGGGGTCAAAAAATATAATCTTTTTAATAATGATAGTGTTGTCAGATAGGATTAAGAATTTTGCAATATCAATTCCAATCTATATTTTCGATTAGAATGATTTATGCATTAGAAATACGCCTTTTGAGTTTTGACCCATTCAGTTTTTTAGGCTATTGAGATTACTGGGTATTACAGGGTATTATTTAGCTGGAGAATGGTATCTATATGGTTCTTTTTGACAGCTATCGAGGAAAATAAGCTATCATAATAGGACTGCCACGACTTATACCTACCATTTCTTGAACCCGGATAAATGCACGCGATGAGCGTAAAGCATACGCAACACGGACCATCTTTTTCTTGACCCCATCAGGCACTCTTAAGCCCATTGCATTTGAGCTCAGCTTACCACGGGCTTTACCAGGTTCACAACCGAAGGGTGTTCTCACGCCTCCAGTAATGCCACTAGCAACTGGACATGGCAGTTGGCTAAAGCACATATATCAGTACAAAACAACACGAGGAGTAATTTTTTAATACACGTACTATAACGATACATTTAAAAAGGTACACATTAATTATACAACCGTGTCTTTGTTCAATAGACATCTGGGGAAATGGTCAAAAAAGACTTCGAATCATGGTAAACGGAGATTTTTGGTGTGTAGTCATCAGTAAATTCAGAAGAATCAGTTGATGTATCAGTCAGACCACTTCCATTGTTCATGGGAACCAGACTTGCTCCTATCCCGAGGTAGTTAGATGGGTTCGTTTGATAGTGGTGAATGCGAAACGAAACATTCTTGTGTGTTGGGTTCCACCATTCAGTGCATCTCAGTGAAGCAAATGAAACATACCACACCCATGTAAGTTTACCACCAAAACTTTCCCCCCAGACTACATCATGGAACATACCACGCATATCATCACTCAC
>BQNB010116779.1:0-21296 GCA_026074375.1 Tanacetum coccineum
CCAGTAACGAAATCCATGGAAATCTCATCCCATTTCAACATAGGAATCTCCAACGGCTGTAACAAACCACTAGCCCTCTGATGTTCAATTTTGACAACTGCTATCTCAAATATCAAACTCCCAATTCTGAAGAAGGAGGAGTATGATATATGGGCAATGGAGATGGAGCATTACCTTGAGTACATTGACAATGAAGTATGGAAGGTAATTCAGAATGGTAACTCCAAGAAGAGAATTTCAATTGGAAAGGATGGTGTTGTTCGAGTACTTTCACCAGTTACTGCTGCAGAGATTCAAGCTGTTGAAAAGGAGAGGAAGGCTAAGAATATTTTGCTGATGGCCATTCCTAAAGAACATATGAGAAGATTTCATGGAATGGATGATGCAAAAGAGATCTGGGAAGCCATCAGAACTAGGTTTGGTGGTAATGCAAATTCAAAGAAAATGCAGAAGGCTGTTTTCAAACAACAGTTTGAAGCATTTAAAATATCCAATTCTGAAGGACTAGAAAAGGGATATGACAGGTTTCAACAGTTACTTTCTCAATTGGAAGCTCATGGTGCTGAAGTATCAACAGAAGATGCAAATCATAAGTTTCTTAGATCTTTGCCTTCAGCATGGTCCAATCTGGCAATGACAATGAGAACTAATCCAGAGATTGACAATTTATCTATTGATGATTTGTACAATAACCTTAGAGTTTTTGAGCAAGAAATTCAAGGTGCTTCAAAAACATCTTCAAGTGCTCAAAATGTTGCTTTTGTTTCACAAAGCAAAAGTAGCACTAATAAGGTTAAGTCTGGTTTTTCTGGTGCATACAGTTCTTGCACTCCTTCTACTTCTTCAACCAATATTCCTGAAAAAGAAGTTCTTGCTGGTTTTGCTGATGAAGTAATCTATTCCCTCTTTGCCAAACAAACAGAGGATTTGGACTTACTTCATGAAGATTTGGAACAGATTGATGATGTAGATATTGAAGAGATGGACATCAATTGGCAAATAGCAATGATTGCTATTCGAATGAAGAAGTTCTATAAGAAAACAGGAAGGAGAGTTCGCGTGGATGGAAAAACGCCTGTTGGCTTTGACAAAAAGAAGCTTGAGTGCTTCAATTGTCACAACACTGGTCACTTTGCTAGGGAATGTACAGCAAAGGGGATACATGATGGAAAGAAGAAGAGAGATTCTCTTTATCAACATCAAGAAGCTGGGAAGCAAGAGAAGAATCAGATGGGTTTGCTGACAATGGATGATGGGATTGTCAATTGGGGAGAACATACTGAAGTTGAAGAAACAAATCATGCTCTTATGGCTATCAGCACAAGCAATGAGGTAACTTTGTGTTCTAAAACTTGCATTGATTCATATAATAAGCTTAAACTACTGTATGATGAACAAATGAATCAGTTAGGTGATCAAGAAGCACAAATACTTGCATATAGTCAAGCTGTTAAGAAACTAGAAGCTCAACTTGTTACTTCTCAAAAACAGCAACTTTCTCTAAATGAAAAGCTTGCATTTCAAGCTAATGAAATACATGAAAAAGATGAAAAGCTTAAAAGATATAGAAGAATAGGAATGAAAGCTGTAAAAGAAAAGGAACAATTGCAGAAAACAGTAGATTCATGGAAAGATTCTTCCAAGAATCTTTGGAGATTAATTAATTCTGGCATGAGTTCAAATGATAAACTTGGCTTAGGGTTTGAAATACAATCTAATGATGAGGTTCTAAGTTATGAGGAAGAAATGAATTTCTCTGTTTTTAAGTGTTCAAAAGAGGATTCAATAGGAAAACCTTCGTACAGTAGATTTACAAAGACCAATGATTTTAAAGGTGTTCCACATCCCTTAAGTGGAGATTATACTCCTAAACCACAAGAGGAAATTGATGATTCTTTGTATGTTTATGGTAAAAAGGGTCCTCAAAAACCTGAAATTAGTGTGTCAGATGACAATTCTTCTGAGCATTCTACCTGTCAATCAAATGACAGTGAAGGATCTTGTGGAAATACCTCTGAGCACTCTTTTGAGACTGAATCAGAAAGTTTAAGTGAACCAAATGAGATGTCTAAGTCAAGGTTGGAAGTAACAAATGAAAAAGATGTGTCTGCTCCAAAATCAAAAGAAGTTGAACCTAGTTGTGTCTCACACATAAAAACTCCTAGGCAACCACTCAAAGATAAAGAAACACATAAAGTTAATAGGAAGAATTGGAATGATATGATGGAAAGAGAACTAGGGGAAGGTTACTCTTTTACAAAGAAGAAATGTTTTGTTTGTGGTAGTCTAAGTCATTTGATTAAAGATTGTGACTATTATGAAAAGAAAATGGCTAGGGAAGCTGAGGTTAAGAGGGTTGTTAATACTGGTAATGGGGTGGCAAAACCAGTATGGACAAATGCAAACAGGATTAATCATGCTAATCAATTTGTTCCTAGATCAGTACAACTTAATGCTGGTAGGCCAAAACTTAATTCTGTTAGGCCTAATATTAATACTGGTAGGAAAAATATTAATTCTGTTAAGCCTAAAGTTAATGCTGTTAGTCCTAAAGTTAATACTGTTAGATCTAAACAGCCAGTAACTCACAAAACCTCAAACAGTATGAGTCCCAAAAGACCACAGATGAATCAAATTAATCAAAGAAGGGATTTTTCAAAATCATATTCATCTGTAAGAAGACCCTTTGAAAAATCTACAGCACAAATGGCTCATTCTAATGCTGTAATGGGAAGTTGGGGATCTGCTGTTAAGACCTCAGCAAGTTATAACACAACATTGACCAACTTCAATTTAAACAGTGGACAATTTTATTAGAACTGTGCAAGCTAAAGGTCCACAAGGAGACCCAATGCTGCAAAGGCCTGGGTCCTAAGAGAACTAATTTCTCCTTTTCAGTGCAGGAAATCATTGCAAGTAACATGGTAGAGATAGAGGTATATTTGATAGTGGATGCTCAGGGCACATGACAGGTAACAAGGATCAACTGGAGGATTTTGAAGAATTCAATGGGGGATCTGTTACCTTTGGAGGGTAGCAAAGGCTACATATCTGGAAGGAAGAATAAGAGTTGGTAATTTAGATTTTGATAGTGTGTCTTTTGTAAAAGAATTAGGGCATTTTAACCTTTTCTCAATATCACAAATATGTGATAAGCAGCACAAGGTTCTTTTTACTGAAACTGAATGTCTTGTTGTGTCTTCTGACTTTAAAATGCCTGATGAAAATCAGATACTTTTAAAGGTCCCTAGACACCACAATATGTACAGTTTTGATATGAAGACACCTTCTCCTGCAAAAGGTTTTGCCTGTTTGATTGCTAAAGCCACATCTGATGAATCTAAATTATGGCATAGAAGGTTAGGTCATATCAATTTTAAAAATCTAAACAAACTTGTGAAGGGAAACCTTGTAAGAGGTCTACCTTCCAAGGTTTTCAAAAATGACCACACATGTGTTGCCTGCCATAAAGGCAAACAACATAGGGCCTCCTGCAAGGCCAAATTAGAGAGATTAATCACTGAGCCACTTCACACTTTGCATATGGATCTTTTTGGTCCTACTTCTGTGAAAAGTATTAATCATGCAAGTTATTGCCTTGTAATTACTGATGATTGTACCAGATTTAGTTGGGTATTCTTTTTGGCCTCTAAGGATGAAACTAGTGGCATTATTCAGACCTTTATTAGGCAGATTGAAAACCAGCTTAGTCATAGGGTTAAAATCATTAGATCAGATAATGGCACTGAATTTAAGAATAGAGATATGCTTGAATTTTATGGCAACAAGGGAATAAAATAAGAGTATAGTAATGCGAGAACTCCACCACAAAATGGAGTTGTTGAAAGAATAAACAGAACCCTAATTGAGGCTGCTAGAACCATGCTAGCAGATTATCTCTTACCAACTACTTATTAGGCAGAAGCAGTCAGTACTGCTTGCTATATTTTTATTAGGGTAAGAGTGACAAAACCTCAACACAAAACTCCATATGAGCTTTTGTTTGGCCACAAACCAATTATTAACTACATAAGACCTTTTAGGTGTCATGTTACCATTCTAGATACTCTTAGTGCGCTTGGCAAGTTTGATGGCAAATCTGATAAGGGATTCTTAGTTGGTTACTCACTACACAACAAAGCCTATAGGGTTTATAATTTAGTAACCAAAAGGGTAGAAGTAAATCTGCATGTTAATTTTCTTAAAGATAAACCCAATGTCAAAGGAGTAGGATATAGATAGATGTTTGATATTGACTATCTTACTGATTCTATGAACTATATTCCTGTATCCTTGGAGAATCAAGCTAACCCACATGCAGGTGATTTGGATGTAACTAACAGTGCAGGTACTTCACAAACTCCAAAGTCAATTGCTTTAGAGGAAAAAGATGAGGAAGTAGAGCTTATTGTTGTGCCTTCAGCTGACATTGATGTGCAGACTGAAGAGGCTGAAGAACTCCTTGTGGTTTCTTCTACTTCTAGAAAAGCAGCTGATTCTGAACACAATGTTACAAAGAAGAGACACTCCTCAAAGAAGCCATCTTCTACTCCAATATCCAAATCTGCTGATGACATTATGGTCTTTAGGAAAGAGCTTGATGCACTTGCTTTGAAGCACTTAGGACCAGTACCTACATCAGTACCTACCAGTACTAATCCTGTTAATACTGGTAGTTCTAACCTTAATACTGCTTTTGAGGAGGTTAATACTGGCAATATGGAAGCTGTCTCTCCTAGTGCTCAAAATGAAGAAGAGGTCTTCTCTGATGACAATGAAGATGAGATGCCTGAAATAAGGATTTATGATAAATCAAGTGAAGGTATTTTTGAACAAGCTTCTTATGATGATGATGGGGTTATTACTGATTTCAACAATCTCCCTGATGAGGTAGATGTCATAACCAACCCCACTCTAAGGATTCACAATGCTCATCCTCAAAGTCAAATCCTTGGAGATCCCAATACACCTGTTCAGACTAGAAGCTCTCTCAAGAAAATCACTGAGGCTCATGCTCTAGTGAGCTACATTCAAG
The DNA here is from genome assembly GCA_026074375.1 of Tanacetum coccineum. Classification (NCBI taxonomy): domain Eukaryota; kingdom Viridiplantae; phylum Streptophyta; class Magnoliopsida; order Asterales; family Asteraceae; genus Tanacetum; species Tanacetum coccineum. The sequence goes on from BQNB010116779.1 coordinate 5,036, forward strand.
CTCACCAAAGAAGCAATCATAAAGATCAACAACACTGTCTTTTTGCTTGCTTTCTATCTCAGTTTGAACCAAGAAAAGTGACAGAAGCCCTTGAAGATGGAAGCTGGGTTGAAGCTATGCAAGAAGAACTGTTGCAGTTCAAGCTTCAACAAGTATGGGTTTTGGTTGATTTACCCAATGGTGCTAAGGTGATAGGTACTAAATGGGTTTACAGAAACAAGAAGGATGAGAGAGGAGTAGTTGTCAGAAACAAAGCACGGCTAGTGGCTCAAGGTCATAGACAAGAAGAAGGGATTGACTATGATGAGGTTTTTGCACCTGTAGCAAGAATTGAAGCTATCAGGTTGTTTTTGGCCTTTGCCTCATTTATGGGGTTCATAGTCTATCAAATGGATGTCAAGAGTGCTTTTCTGTATGGCACTATTGATGAAGAAGTCTATGTCTCACAACCTCCTGGTTTTGTTGATCCTGATCATCCTACAAAGGTGTACAAGGTGGTCAAAGCTTTGTATGGATTGCACCAAGCCCCTAGAGCTTGGTATGCTACTTTGTCAACATTCCTAGAGAAGCATGGATACAAGAGGGGCACCATTGACAAGACTTTATTCATTAGAAGAAACAAAAAGGATATCATGTTGGTTCAAGTGTATGTTGATGATATCATTTTTGGGTCTACCAACAAGTCTTGGTGTGATGAGTTTGAAGCCTTGATGCAAAGCATATTTCATATGAGTTCCATGGGTAAACTCGCATTTTTCTTAGGTCTACAAGTTAAGCAGAACAAGGGAGGAATCTTCATATCTCAGGACAAGTATGTAGCTAAGATACTCAAGAAATTTGATCTTGTAAATGTGAAAGCTGCAATCACACCCATGGAGACCAAGTTGCCTTTGACCAAGGATGAGGAAGCTTTTGATGTAGATGTACACTTGTACCGATCTATGATAGGTTCCCTCATGTACTTAACTGCTTCTAGACCTGATATTATGTATGCAGTATGTGTTTGTTTACGTTTTTAGGTAACTCCAAAGATTTCTCATCTCAATGTTGTTAAGAGAATCTTCAAGTATCTTAAGGGAAAACCAAACTTGGGCTTATGGTATCCTAGGGAATCACCATTTGACTTGGAAGCATTCTCCGATAGTGACTATAGTGGGTCCAACCTTGACAGGAAATCCATAACAGGTGGTTGTCAATTTCTTAGACAAAGACTTATCTCATGGAAATGTAAGAAATAGACAATTATGGCCACTTCAACAACTGAAGCTGACTATGTAGCTACTACAAATTGCTATGGATAAGTATTGTAGGCTCAAAATCAATTGCTAGACTATGGTTTCAATTTCATGAATACCAAAATCCACATTGATAATGAAAGCACAATCTGCATTATGAAGAACCCCGTATATCATTCTAAGACAAAGCACATCGAGATTCGTCACCACTTCATAAGAGATTGTTATGAGAAGAAGCTCATAAGTGTGGAGAAAATTCACACAGACTTAAATGTAGCTGACTTGTTGACCAAACCATTTGATGGACCACGGTTTAATTACTTGGTGGTTAGCATTGGTATGATCAACCCATAGCAACATTTAAGGGGAGGCTTAGTTGTATAGTTTGTTTAATTCTGGTAGCTAAGTAGTCTTAATACTGTTAGTTAGTTCCATTTAATACTGGTAGTTATGTCATATTAATACTGGTAGTTAAGCAGTATTAATTCGGGTAGTTAGTTTTTATTAATTCTGTCTATAAAATTTCTTGCAGTATGTTTTTCTTTGTTTTAAAGTAATTTTACAAGCATAGCATGGATGAAAGGGAGGAGTGACAAGGTTTTAAATTTTGTACATTTTCCATACCTATTTAATTCTGGTTGAAAAGAGTTAATTTAGGTTGACTCTTAATTAATTCTGTTTGACCAACATTAAGTCTGGTAGTGTAATTGTTAATTCTGGTAGGTTATTTTTAATACTGGTTGCAGGAAAATTGACTTTCTTCTGGTTTATCACTGTTTAAATGTTACCGTTAGAGATTTTTACGGTGAAACTGTCGTACAATAGAGAAGCTATATATAGATAAAGTTTGATTTCTCTTTCATACTTATCTTTTTATTGCTATTTCTTTTTCGCAAAGTAAAAATCCTCTTTCACTTTATAACGAAAGTAGTCAAGCGTCCTGTTACCAGCATCTACAATTTCACTCGCATCATAACCCAAGTATATTGATACGATTGTCCAATGGCTCAAATAAAGTATTGTGACAAACACAATCAAGTGGGGTTTTTACGCAAGCCTGACGAAAGTGCAGGGTTTGCTGAGATAGTAGATTTTCTTTGAGGTTCCAACCACAGGTATGCCTTAACCTCTAATCCAACTATCAATGATTCCCTTGTCAAACAGTTTTGGCAGACTGCTACTGCCAATACTAAAGCTGATGGGTCTCTAGAAATTAATGCAACCATTCATACCATAGGGTACACAATCACTGAGGCATCTATTCGCGATTCACTTCAATTAGAAGACGCCACAAGGATTACTATTTTACCAAATGATGAACTTTTTGGGGGAATGGGGCAAATAGGGTATCCTACTGATGGAACCTTCACTTTTTGGAAAAGTTTTTTCACACCCCAATGGAGATATTTAGTCCACCATCTTTTGCACTGTATAAGCTCTAAAAGTGGTGGATGGGATCAATTCGGTAGCAATATTGCTACTGCTTTGTTCTGTCTATCCACTAGTAGAGTTTATAATTTTTCAAAACTTATTTTTGATGGTATGGTGGCAAATTTGAAAAGCAAGACAAAGTTTTTGATGTATCCTCGATTTCTGCAAATGATCTTAAATATTCAAACGGAAGACAAACACCTTTATCTAGCTGTGAGCCAGACCAAAAAGATCTTTGGGAACATGAAAAGGGGTTTTCGAGGGGCACCAAGAACTTTATTGCCTTCTCTGTTACTTGTTGCTACTAACCCAACTGCAGAACAAGAACATGTTGTTGTGGCTCAATCCCAACCATCATCATCCACTCCTCCAGTACCATCTACATTAACTCCTCTAGTACAATCTCAACCATCTACACCTACACCACCACCTATCCCTACACCTATACCACCACCTATCCATACACCAAAACCTACACCTACACTAATACCTGACACTTAACCTACACCATTTGAGCACATCTATGAGGAGCCCTCTCCTATCCACCAACACTTCTCACCCCCTCAAGAATAGGCTCCAAGCCAAATGTTTATGGATGATTTACTTCAAAGAGTTCCTAAGTTGATATCAAAAATTGACAGCCTGGAAATGGATCTCAAACAAACCAAGCTGACCATGGGAAATGCTATTGTGAAGTTCGTCAAGAAAGTGAAGAAGTTAGAAGGATTTTTGAAAAGGAGAAATATGGTTTTGTCAGATTTAGAAGATGAAGAACCTGAGGCTCAAAGGAGGAAAAGTCAAGATAATCCTCTAAATTCTTCAGTACAAGGATTGGTTACTCCTTTTTCAACAAAAGTAAATGTTTCAGGGGAGGAACAAGTGGAAAACATAAGTCCAAATACTCTTGAAGTATCCAAAACTCTCTCCAAGGTTGCCTCTTTAAAGCCAAGGTCCATTGACAAGGGAAGGAGATACAAGAGAAGAAAAGAGACTAAGGGAAAGAAGGTAGTCTCAAGTTTGGATTTTAAAGAAGAAGTTGATATTGGTGCTGAACAATTTAATACTGCTGAAGGAGTTAGTACTGGTAGTACTAAACTTAGTACTGGCAGTGAACAAGTTAGTACTGTTGGTGATAAAAAGTCTACTTCTTCTCCTGACAAAGGCCAAAGATTTCAAAACTTATTTTTGATGGTATGTGGCAAATTTGAAAAGCAAAGGAACAAAGTTTTAGATGGTATTCCTTGTTCTCTGCAATTGTTTTTGAATAATTCAAACAGATCAAAACCCTTTATATGGCTATGTGCCTGACTCCAAATGCTCTTTGGGAACATGAAAAGGGCTTTTGAGGGGCACAAGACTTTATTGCCCTTCTATGTTTCTTGTTGCTACTAAACCAAATGCAAGGTTAAGACAACATGATGCTGTGGACTCCATTCCATCCATCATCATCAACACCTCAAGTCTAACATCCACATCATCTCCTCCAGTCTTACTTCACCTACACCAATCCCATGCCATCTACACCTACCCACCACCTATCCAAGACACTTACACCACCACCTATTATTTTACACTACACCACCACCTATCACATAACTCCTACACAACACAACTATATAACCTATGCCTACACTTACACCTACACCAATACCTGACACTGAAACCTACACCATTATGAGCACATCTATGAGGAGCCATCTCCTGTCCACCAACACTTCTCACCCCCACAAGAACAGGCTCCAAGCCAAATGTCTATGGATGATTTACTTCAAGCAGTTCCTAAGTTGATATCAAGAATTGATAGCCTGGAAACGAATCTCAATCAAACCAAGCTGACCATGGGAAACTGATCATTGTGAGTTAGTCAAGAAAGTGAATGAAGTTGGAAGGGTTTTTGTGAAAAGGGAGAAATATGGTTTTGTCAGATTCAGAAGAGAAGAACTGTGGCTCAAGGGAGGAATAAGTCAAGATGATCCTCTAGATTCTGCAGTTCAAGGATTGGTTACTCTTCTTCAACATTGAGTAAATACTTGCAGGGGAGGAACAAATGGATGACATAAGTCTATATACTCTTGAAGCAGCCAAAACTCTCTTAAGGTTGCCTCTTTAAACGCCACGGTCTATTGACAAGGGAAGGAGATATTAGAGAGAAGGATATGAGAGCTAAGGAGAATGAAGGTAGTCTCAAGCCTTACGTTTTTCAAGTAAGAAGAATTGATATTGGTGCTGAAACAAGTTATTACTGCATGAAGGAGTTTATAACTGGTAGTAACTTAAACTTCATTACTGGCAGTGAACACGTTAGTATGTTGGTGATAAAAAAGTCTACTTTCTTCTCTGTTTAAAGGCGCCAAAGAGCAGGAAAAGCCTCCTATGATCATTGAAGAAACTCCTAAGAAGTCAAAGGAACAAGCTTTACAAGAGGAAGCTAGCCTTGCTAAAGCAATTAGGTTGGATACTTTGCAAAAAGATGAGGTGGCTAAACAAATACATTTGGATTCTCTCCTAGCACAAAGAATTGCAGAAGAAGAAGAATTGAATGAGCAACAGAAGAAAAGAAAAGCTCAAGTTCAGTTTGAAGCTCAGCATTACACAAATAAAGATTGGGATTTAATTAGAGCAAAGATTGAAGCTAATGCAGAGTTGTCAAAAAGCATGCTGGGAAGTGAATTACAAGGAGAAGATTTTACAAAGAAAATGGTTGATCTTGTCAATCAAAGGAAGAAATATTTTGCACAAGAAAGAGCTAGAGCTAAAAGAAACAAGTCCATGACCCAATCACATCTGAAGACTTATATGATGAATTACTTGAAGAATCAAGGGACATGGAAGTTATCTCAGCTCCCCCCCCCCCCCCCGATGAAGAATTTGAGTTTTGAAGAAGTCATAGAAGGAATATGATAAGCTTGTGAAACAGGCGGATAAGTCCTTTGCACCAATAGTTTTGAAGCCACTAAAGCTAGTTTGAAAAGATTTGGTGAAGAGCTTCAGACAAAGACTCCAAAAAGACTGAAAGATGAAGCAAAGGATGATGAGTCAACCAAGAAGTCTGGAAAAAGAAGAAAACAGATGGCAAGAAGAGGGTTTCATACAAACATTGATAAGGATGACTCTGAAGGTTCAGATGAAGATAGTGAACAAGATGATTCTGTCACAGGTACTAAAACTCCAATTAATCTTGTTCCTGTAGCTATGAAAACGTGAAAACACTTTTTTAGCACCTATTAGGGATATCAAGCCGAGGAGAAAAAGGGAGAATACAAAATAGTTAGGTGAAGATGGAACTGATGTAGTGTACATTATTTTTGGTGCCTATGTTGAAGGTTATATCTAGGCGATGATCTTACTGAGTTATAATAGGATTGTAATGAATGATATGGGATGGATGGACTAGAGGATAAGCTAGAGAAGATATTTTGGAAGTATTTAAAAGATATGTTTGAAGAACCTCTTAGTACAGATCCTGTTTAAAGTGTATTAAGTCAGTTAAGGATCATAAGTTGGAGATATTATGATACTTGTGGAGTACAATGTTTGAACCCTAGAGTCAATGGGTATTTATTATGTTGTCTGAAAGAAAAATATCCTTTTATTCTGCTGAGGTATGTCAAAATATGCTGAAAATGAAGCTTTTAAGATGGAAAGATGAATGAGGAATGCCTATAAAATGTTGAAATTGATGGCAAAAGCAAGCCTGTATTAGAGAAGTAGTGAAATTTGCTAAAGTTTGAAGTCTAGGATGGAGTGATAAGAAGGATAACACTGTGGTGGACTGTTGTTGCTGTTGTATGTTTATCCATGAATAGCAGTTATACGACGTGAGCTATTAGTTCAATGATAATGTCTACTTAATCTCGATGTGTAATAACAAGATGAACATAAGTAACTGCGCAATCAGTGTGCTCGAGAGCATAAGGCATGGATCTGATGGAGTGGATAGAACTGTCTCAGATTAGAGGGAGGAGCGTTGTGTCACTTGAGACTGCGTTGACAAACTTGCCGATAAACTACTGAGAGGCTATCGGCTCTTTGTCTAGATGTTCTACTCCAGTATTGGTGTTGACAGTGAAGTGAGTTGGCCAACTGTAGGCCCAAAAGCTGATTTGTGTCTGTTTAGTGTGTATCATCATCCACCATGCTAGATAAGAAACTACAAGGAGGAAAGCCAGATGAAAATTGCTACAAAATGTTAAAAATGATGGAAAAGCAAGCTGGTATTAGGAAGTAGTGAAGTCTGAAGAGTTAGAAGTCTAGGATAGAGATGAGAAGGATAACACTTGGTGGAGGTGCTATGCACTAACACAACAAATGGTTATCAGTTCACCATGTCTAATCAACATAAGAACTGGCTAGTCCAGGAGCAAACGGCTCTTGGTAAAGACTTCTCAAATCCGTTCTATGGTTGACAACTTGCAAATAAGTTGTATGGTTTTCAACTCACCATATCTGTTTAAGTGAAGAGTTGGCTAGCCCACAAGTTTATGGCTTGTGGTAAAGGCTGTGGAAAAACCATAACTAGTCCATAAGATTATGGCTTATGGTAAAGACAAATTGCAAATCCATATTAGATGGTTGACACTTTACCAAAAAGTGGATGGTATATCAACTCACCAAGTTTCATGTACAAAGAGTTGACATGGTTATCAATCCACCATGGAATTTACCTTTTCTAGGTGCCAAAGGATTGACTAGCCCTGAGCAAACGGCTACAGGTAAAGGCATATCAAATCCGTTTATGGCTGTAATGGTTTGCCAAAAACCATATGGTATTCAACTCACCAATGTTTCAAGTACTGAGAGTTGAAATGGTTTTCAGTTAACCATGGACATACACCTTTCTGGTGGCCAAAGGACTGACTACTCCAGAGTGAATGGCTAACTGGTAAAGAGACATCAAATCCATTTAAAATTTTCAATGATTCACCTCTCACAGGAGTTAACACACCTGGAAGTGATGAGAATAGACTGAAACTTTATGATTTGATGTACATAATTGTCAATGTTGCTGATATGATGGATTGCTGAAGAGCTTTGAAGAATAGTTGCTGCAAAGATAAAAAGAGAAGACTTGAAGTGTTGCAGATCAAGAACAACTTGAAGAATTCTATTTACAACATCCTCAGAAAGCTTAAAGTGTTTAAAGTAAAGATCAAGAATGTTTTGAAGGAACTTGAAGTTCACAAGTGAAGATCAAGTTAGGGGAGGATTGTTGGGAAAATAGATTGTAACAGACTTAATACTGGTAGTATAACAGTTAAGTCTGGTAGTAATAGTTAGTTCTGTTAGTATTGAGTTAATACTGGCAGTACTAAGTTAAGTCTGGCAGTACTAAGTTAGTACTGGTAGAGTAGCAGTACTAGAGTTAGTACTGGTCATAGTTAGTTCTGTTTATAGTTAAGTCTGTTTATGTAACAGAATAGTAATAGTTATCTTAGAGATATCTTAGGAGATATCTTAGGAAAGGATATGTATTATCCTTTGACATTTGTAAAGCCCATTAGGGTTTCCTTAGTGTATAAAAGGAACCCTAAGGCACAATGTTACGTACGTGTAAGTGATTGAAATATCAATAGAAGCATAGAGCTTAATAGCAATTTAGAATTATTGTTTCTTCTTTATTCTTGTGTTAAGATTCTGCATTAACACTTGATATTCTTAGTCAGTATATCTCATATAGTTGATTTGGATTTATCTAAGTTATCTATCGTCTTATAAAGGCTAGTCAGATCCTAAACCAAGGACCTACAGTTTCTCCTCTAGGAGAAGAACTTAGTTTATTTGATAGGCCAAAAGAAGTAGAGAAGGTTAGGATTAAGGAAACATACCATTTGGAGCACATAATTAAACAACCACTTTTTCAAAATATTACTCTTTCCCATCGCAATGGTGTGTACCGTTACTATCACCCACACCTGATCTCAAGTGTAGGGGAGTCCTCCCCTTTATCTGTTAAATAAGGGTAGAGTCAGGCTCATGACTCAAACAAAAACAAGCGCTTCTTGAGAGGCAACCCAATTTACTTTTCCTGCGAATTAGGAGTGTCATGCGTGTTTTAATTCTTTACCATTTGTTTTATTATGTTTGAACTATCTTGTAATCATGTTTTGTTTGTCTTTAACCTCGTCTTAATTTCAATCAAAGGTATTTTGCAAACAATAAGTGTAGGGGAATTTATCCGGCTTTTTAGCCAAATTCAAACATTTTAAATAAACTGTTTAGATTAATTCACGTCATATGATTGAATTATGAAATCTCAGGTTTTATGCAACTATTTGTATAGGAATTAACTTATGGAATCAAGTGTAGGAAATTTTTCATCAAAAACAAAAATTTTGTTTTCACAAACTGTGGAGACGACGTCACGATTAACATGCGACGCTGTCACCACAACACCTGTGACGGGGTCACACCAACCCTGACAGCGTCAAATGCCCGGGTCCAGAAAACTCAAAGTTTTTTAATTATTTTTGAAAATAAAACTTACACAGCATTTAAAATATGTAATATTATTTTACAAACCTGCATAAAACCACGAGCCTAACAATTCTCTCATCCTATCTTTACTGTTTTATCGAGTCGAACCCTGTTGGGAATTAAACTTATCTCTCTTAGTACTGCCAAGGGAAAAGTTAGTACTGCCAAGCTTAGTTAGTATTGCCAGTACAAAATGTTAGTACTGTCAGTTTATTAGTACTGTTAGTTATGTAGTTAGTATTGTTAGTATAAATAGTTAGTACTGCTAAAGTGATATGCATAAGATATATTAGGAATATATATGCATTGATTACTTGACGTGTTTTGTAAGCCCATTAGGGTTTCCTTAGTGTATAGAAGGAAACCTAAGGCATAGATCTAGATATTAGTTTTCATATTAGTTTTTCATAGTTTGCATAGCAATCATAGTTAGTATTCATAGCTATTTTGTAACTCAAAATAGTATTCAATATATTGAAAGTTTAGTAAAGATCTTGTTTTACTGTTTCATTGTTTTTCTTTATATTGCAAACTAGATTCTGCATAGTTTGTGATATTCTCAATCTTAGTTTCTACCATAGTTGTCTTGGATATATCCAATACAACTAAGCTTTGTCGGGAATAAAATGCTAAGGCATTCCCACTGCTAGTTATATGGTTTCTACTGCTAGAGAGTTTTCCTACTGTTAGTGTATCTTTACCACTGCTTAAAGACTTTCCACTGCTGATTGAAGATAAGGATTACTCAAAGCCAAAGAAGCATATTGTTATGTTTAGAATGTATTTTTGTGTATATCCTATATATTTAGAAGATTTGGTTAGATACTATCATGTACAGGACTCCTTAGACTATAAAAGGAGTCCTTAGGTTAAGTAGCAAGATATATCATATACAAACATCTTTCACATAACACTCTCATAGCTTTAAGGTTTTGTAAACCCTAGTACTGTCAGAGTACTCGTATTATTCTCTTAATAATAATAAAGCTTTTTGGTCATTCACTATTTTCATTTCATTTCATTGTTATCTTCTTGATCACTAAAGGTTAGATTCCGCATAGCCTTTGGTGAAACTCATTAACAAAGTTTCTGTCATTGTTACCTTGTGTTTATCCAAGATAACAATATCCTTATAACCTACGGCATAAGATCCAAGTTTAAGAACAACAAGTGGTATCAGATCTTGTTGAGAAAACTTTGATCAAAGATGCATAACACTCTTACCTCATTACTAAATCACAAATAGAAATGGATCCATATAACCACACAACCAATACCTCCACAAAACTCCCAATCCTTGACACTAGAAAGTTTGAACAATGGAAATTTAGAATCCAATAGTACTTACAACATGAACACTATGCTCTATGGGAATTCATAGAGTTTGGTGACTCTTACAAAGTACCACCAGAAGAACCAGGGAAAGAAGTTGTAGGAGAAGCCTCTACAAAGAAGAAAGGAAGGACTATGGCTATAACTACTAAAGACATACAGAAAAGAAGAAATGATGTCAAGGTAAGAAATACTTTGTTGTTGGCTCTCCCTGATGAACATTAGTTAAGATTCAGCAAATATGATAATGCCAAAGAACTCTGGGAAGCCATTTTGAAAACTTTTGGTGGAAATGAAGCCTCCAAAAAGACAAAGAAGAATTAGTTGAAGCAACAATATGACAACTTTAAGGCTGAAGGGTCAGAAACACTTGAGTAAACCTTTAATAGGTTACAGGCTATTGTGAGTCATCTTAAGTTCATGGATGTTCCAATTGAAAAAGATGATTTAAACCAGAAGTTTTTGATAAGTCTTGCACCGGAATGGTTAATGTACACCATTGTTTAGAGAAATAGAGATGATCTAGACACAATGAGTCTGGATGATCTATACAATCATCTCAAAGTGTATAAACCTGAAGTTCAAAAGAGAGCAGGATCAAACTCACAGAATATGTCATTCATCTCTTCATCAAACATCAGTAGTGGAAAAAGTAAAGTTCCCACTGCTCAAGGAGTTTCTACTGCTAGTGTTCAAGTTTCCACTACTAGCACTAATGTTGTTGCTGCTAGCCTTAGTCATGATACTGTGTGTACATTCATAGCCACTCAGTCAAATGGTTCTCAAATCAAATATGAGGACATCACTCAGATTAATGAAGATGATATAGAAGAGATAGACATAAAGTGGAATTTAGCTATGTTAAGTATGAGGGATGATAGGTTCTGGAAAAAGACTGGTAAAAAGATTACCAATCAAGGATCTGATGTAGCTAGTTTTGAAAAATCAAATGCGGAATGCTTCAATTGCCACAAAATAGGTCATTTTTCTAGAGAGTGCAGAGCACCAAGAAGTCAAAATAGAGGGAAGAGAGAAAGCTACAAGAAGGATCTTAAGGTAAAGGAATCTACTCCTAAAGTATTGATGGCCATTAATGGCATTGGATAGGATTGGAGTTATATGGCTGAGGAAGAAGAAAATCATGCTCTTGTGGCTGATGATGATGTAGTTCCAATAGAATTTACTCTTATGGCCATGTCAAGCTCAAGCTCAGATAATGAGATATATGATGATTCTTATTGCTCTAAATCATGTAGGAAAAACACAAAAAACCTCAACACTAAGATTAGCAAGCTAAATGAAGAACTTAGTGATTGTGAATCTGACTTGTTCAATTATAAAAGAGGATTATCTCAAGTTGAGGCTAGATTAGTGGAATTTAAAGTAAATGAAACTAAATTCTATGAAAGAATTAGAGTCCTTGAGAGAGATGTAGAGATTAGAGATAATAAAATTAAATATCTTAGAAATAAGTTTGAGGAAGTAAAGAAGGAAAAAGAAAGCATAGATCATAAATTAGCAGGATTTAGAAATGCTTCAAAAGATTTAAATGATCTCTTAGAGAGTCAAAGATGTGTTAAAGATAAAACTAGTGTAGGGTTTGATGAGTATAGTGCTATCCCACCTCCTCCTACACAAGTCTATTTACCCTCAGTGAAAGATCCATCTTGGATAGGTTTGCCTGAATTTGTTAATGACACTGTCACTGATTATACTAGGCCCACACCTAGTGTAGATATAAGCAGTAAACATGAAGAAGATAATTTTTCTGTCTTTGAACAAAGAGAATCATCTGGTAATATTGTGTCAATGCCCTGGATTAAGTTTGTGAAAGGAACTGGTTGTCCTAGTGTCATTAAAGTAAATAATACTGAAAATGCTAGGAAAACAACTGTGAAATATGTTGAGATGTACAGAAACACTTCAAAAAGTCCTAGAATTAGGGGGAACCAAAGGAATTAGAACAATCAAAAATCCTAATAGCTAGGAAAAGACTTTTTGATACAAAATAAAGCATGTTTTAAACGTGGTTACTTTAATCATATGGCTTCTAATTGTGGTATATGGGTGGATAAGGGAGAAACTTGGCCAAGGGCTAATAATTCCCAAAACAATAGGAAATCCACATCTACTCAAAAGAGTATGACCCCCAGAGCTATTTTGCTTAAATCTGGCACAAAACCCATTGCTGTAAATAAATATAAATCCTTTTCAACTCCAAGATCAACATTGAATGTTGCTCAACCAAAAATGATATCTTTTGTTAAAACAACACATTCAAATGTAAAAAGACCCTTGGAAAGAAAAACAACAATTAAAAATCAAATTTGGGTTCCAAAAGTTCCCATTATTAGAACAAATATTCCCACTGTTGGCTCAAAAGTTCCCACTGCTAAGTTAATAGTTGCTGCTGATTTAGGAAATAAGGGAAAAGCTGTTAAGGCCTTAGCTCATTGGATTTGGAAACCTAAGGAAAATAATTCTAGTCAAGGTTCAAATTTCAATAGTGTATCACTGGTCTTCAAGAAATATCAATACACTGATACACAAGGCAGGCTCAAGTTAGTAATGGCTTGGGTCTCTAAAGAGAACTAATTCTCTTTCTTTTGTACAGGGCATTCCACAGGATAATATTGATGATAAAGAATTTTGGGACAGTGGTTGCTCTAGACACATGACTGGCAACATATCTTATCTTTCTGATTATGAGCCCTATGATAGAGGATATGTGTCATTTGGACATGGAGGTGGAAAGATTACTGGTAAAGGAACAATTAAAACTGGTAAACTTGAATTTGAGAATGTTTATTTTTTGAAATAACTAAAGTATAATCTATTTAGTGTGTCTTAAATTTGTGACAACAAAAATAGTGTTCTGTTAACGGACTCAGAGTGCCTTGTGTTGGGAAAAGATTTGAAGGTTGATGATTCTTATGTGTTGCTTAGGACACCTAGACAACATAATATGTATTCCATTAACCTAAACAATATTGTCCCTCATAAAAACTTGACTTGTTTGATTGCCAAGGCCTCTGTTGATGAAAGTATGATGTGGCATAGAAGAGTAGGTCATTTGAATTTTAAAACCATGAATAAGTTGGTTAGGAATAATCTGGTTAGAGGTTTTCCTTCTAAAAGTTTTGAAAATGACCATACCTGTGTTGCTTATCTCAAAGGAAAGCAGCATATGGCTTCTTGTAAGACCAAGTTAGTGAACTCTATCTCTAAGCCCATTCACACTTTGCATATGGATTTGTTTGGACCTTCTTTTGTCAGTAGTCTTAATCATAAATGGTATTGCTTAGTTGTGACTGATGATTTTTCTAGGTTTACTTGGGCTTTCTTTCTAAAATCTAAAGATGAAACAGGTAGCATTCTTAGTAATTTTATCATAGAGATAGAAAATCTAAAAGACCTTAAAGTAAAAATAATTAGGTGTGATAATAGGGGTGAGTTTAAAAATAGAGAGATGGATGAATTCTACACTAAGAAAGGTATTAAGAGAGAGTTTAGTAATGCTAGACCCCCTCAGCAAAATGGTGTTGCTGAAAGAAGGAATAGAACTCTCATTGAAGCTGCAAGGACTTTGTTAGCTAATGTTAAACTCCCTGTTACCTTTTAGGCTGAAGCAGTTATCACTGCTTGTTATGTTCAAAATAGGGTTTTAGTTAACAAGACCCAAAATAAGACACTTATGAATTGTTTAATGGAAGATCTCCTGCTATAGGATTCTTAAGACCATTTGGGTGTCATGTCTTGATCCTTAATACCTTGGGCCACTTAGGCAAGTTTGATGCTAAAGGAGATGAAGGTTATTTTGTTGGATACTCCCTATCTAGTAAAGCATTTAAGGTATTTAACAAAAGAACCAAGAAAGTAGAGCGAAACCTGCATGTGGATTTCTTAGAAAATAAACTCATTGAAAAGGAGCTGGCCCTAATTGGTTATTTGATATTGATTCTCTAACCACTTCAATGAATTATGTGCTAGTTGTTGCTGCAGGAACATCTTCTACTAACATTTCAGGTATAAAAGAAGATGCTAATCAAGCTGTGAAGAATGATGTGTCCTCTCTAGGATTCATTGCTTTGCCAAATTGGTTTCATGATGCTCGTATGGAAACCTCCAATGATTTTGCGAGGAACAGTAAAGCAAATGATGATCCTCAAAAGGAGCAAGATGGTACTGCTGATGTATCTGAAAGCAGTGGAAACACCAATCCCACTGCTAGCTTAAAAGACTCCTTAGCTGATTAAGTGGAGCCTTTTTTATCACCAACAGTGGAATCTGAAGTTCCCACTGTTAGTTCACCAGTATCAACTGTTAGTTTAAATGTCTTGGATAGTGAGTCACCTGAGCTTCCTGCAAGCCCAACAGTAGAAACTGCAGTTCCCACTGTTAGTACACCTATTCCAACTGGTAGCAAATCTATCCCTCCTATAACCTCAAGTCTTCCCAAGATCATTTCAATAGGAGGGTCAAGCTACTCAGAATCACTGTCATTAGGTAATGTGATAGGAGATTTCTTTAGGGATATAACTAATTCAACTAGTTTAACTAAAGTGGAAGCTGACTTAAGCAACATGGAGACTAACATACAAGTCAGTCCAACCCCTACTCTCAGAATTAATAAAGACCATCCAAAAAGTCAAATAATAGGTCCCATTGATACTCTTGTTCAAACCAGACATAAGGCCAAGAATGTAGAAGAACAAAGCTTCATAGCTACAATTCACCAAAAGACTAATCCTGATATCCTACAATATTGTCTATTTTCATGTTTCTTGTCTCAAGCGGAACCCAAGAAAATTGTTGATGCTCTCAAAGATGAAAGCTAGGTAAAAGCTATGCAAGAAGAGCTTCTACAATTTTAGATTTAGAATGTTTGGGTCATGGTTGACTATCTTAAAGGGGTGAGGCCTATTGGAATAAAATGGGTCCTCAAAAAAAAGAAAGATGAAAGAGGAATTGTAATTAGAAACAAGGCCAGGCTTGTGGCACAAGGGTATACTCAGGAAAAAGGAATTGATTATAAAGAAGTCTTTGCACCAGTTGCAAGGATTAAAGCTATTAGATTGTTATTAGCATATGCTTCATATATGGGATTTACAGTATACCAAATGGATGTTAAAAGTGCTTTTCTATATGGGACTATTGATGAAGAGGTTTATGTGATGCAACCTCCAGGCTTTGAAGATCCTGAGTTCCCAGATAAAGTTTACAGGGTAGATAAGGCTATGTATGGACTCCATCAAGCACCTAGATCTTGGTATGGTACTCTGTCCAAATATTTATTGGCTAATGGCTTTCAAAGAGGTACCATTGATCAAACATTGTTCATCAGAAAGCACAAAGGAGAATTGATTCGTTAGAATCTATATATGTATATATTATATAGGCAAATCCAAACCAATTGCCTTTGACCAAGGCAAGAAGTCAAAATTCCCTAAATAAAATATATATGTTTCTGGAAGTTTTATTTCCCGGGTCGTTAAGTCCCAACCAGGCTTGAATGGAAAATCGAATGATGAATTAATAATCGATGTTTGAATTGACTGAGTTTTGGATTTGATTTTTCTAAATAAAATGCAAAAGCAATTAAGGAAAACCTAACAACGAAAGCTATTAAAGATTTAATCCTAAAATGAGACGGGAATGTAAAAATGCAAGCTAAAAAAAACTATATTATCAAAAATTAAACCCTACAGTGATAAAAATGCTTAACTGTTAAGCAGTTTGAGCTCAAATAAGCTAATGGAAAATAGAACAGACAAGTTGGGCACTAAACC
>BQNB010116780.1:0-15564 GCA_026074375.1 Tanacetum coccineum
AAATCAAAACATCTCTCGAAGAACCTCCTACGGATCTTGAACTCAAACCTCTTCCTGATAATTTGGAATATGTATTCCTGGAAGAACCTTCTTTTCTTCTTGTAATCATATCATCTAAACTCTCTGCTCAAAACAAAAGCAAACTTGTATCCGTCCTTAAAAACATAAGGAAGCCTTTCCTTGGAAAACGACAGACATTCCTGGTATCTTCCATCATTCTGCAAACATAAGATACAACTTCTGGATGACAAAAAGCCAATTGTCCAAAAACAAAGAAGGTTAAATCCAAACATACAAGAAGTTGTTAAAAAAGAAATCGTGAAACTCTTGGATACCGATATTATTTATTCGATTGCCGATAGTCCTTGGGTTAGTCCTATTCACTGTGTACAAAATAAAGGTGGTATTACAGTTGTCACCAACAGTTTCACGGGTACAAAAGAAAGGTGAGTTTACGATAATCGATGCCGATAATCGATGCTTACTGTCTTCACAGTGACAAAATCAAACTTCTTCAATATATCAGCTACATATTTGTCTTGGCTAATGAAGATTCCATCCTCCTTCTGTTGTACTTGCAATCCTAAGAAGAAAGTTAGTTCCCCCATAGAACTCATCTAGAATCTCTTGTGTATTAAACCTTCAAACTCATTACATAAAGATTTCTTCGTAGACCCAAAGATGATATCATCAACATACACTTGTACTTACAAGATATCACCTTTATCCTTCTTGATGAACAAAGTCTTATCAATAGTGCCTCTTCTAAATCTATTTTCAATTAAGTAGGTAGACAAGGTCTCATACCAGGCTCTAGGAGCTTGATGTAGACCATATAAAGCTTTTTCTACCTTATAAACCTTATCAGGGAACTGTGGATCTTCAAAACCAGGAGATTGGCTTACATGCACCTTCTCTTCAATAGTACTATATAAAAAGGCACTCTTTCCATCTATCTGATACACAATAAACCCCATAAATGACGCATAGGCTAAAAATAACCTGATTGCTTCAATCATGACAACAAGAGCAAAAACCTCATCAAAATCAATTCCTTCCTCTTGGGTATAACCTTATACAACCAGTCTTGCCTTGTTTCTGACTATAATTCCTCTCTCATCTTTCTTGATTCTATATACCCACTTAGTTCCAATAGCTCTCTTTCCTTTAGGAAGATCCAACAGAGTCCAAACCTTTTGAAGTTTAAATTGCAGAAGCTCCTCTTGCATTGCTTCTATCCAGCTTGGATCTGTTAATGCTTGGATCACCTTTTTGGGTTCTATTTGAGAGAGAAAACAGGCAAACAAGCAGTTCTGCTAATCTTTGTGATTTGTTCTTCTCTGCTTGCTAATGTAGCTAACCATAGCATTTTCTTCAGAGAAATTGATCATTCTTCTTGTTTGAATAGCTAAATTTATGTCTCCAATAATCGAGTCTTTAGGATGATCCTTATGAATTCTAGTTGTGGGAATAGGACTGACATTCATGGTGGTTTCCAAATTGTTGAGGTCAGCCTCTGCACCTACTTCTCTATCATCATAGGAATCATCAAATATGACAGTGTTTTCCAAAGATTGCATACTTGAATCATTAGAAAATAGGACTAGCAGTATTAATATTTGGACTACCAGTATTAATATTATCACTGGCAGTATTAATACTTGGCCCATCAGTACTAACAGATGGACTAGAAGTACTATCTTTGTTAGTACTGTTAGCATAACCTTCTTTCTGTAGAACAAGCAACATATCCAATTCAGTTTTGAAATCTTGCACATGCTGGTCATCTTCTGTATTTGAAGCTCCTCCTTCCTTTTCTTGACCATTTATTTGACTTACATCATCATCTCCTTTATCTGGTACCTCATCAGCATCCTTATCATCTGTGTTTTGAGTACTTGAAGAGAGTGGAGAATTAGAAAGCATGAGTGGTAGCAGTATGTATTCATTATCAGATGCTTTCTCCTGTCCAGCTTGCCTTGCATTAACATTTGTCTCTATTCATGCATCACGATTAGTTTGATTTCCTGCAGTAACTGGCTCATAATTCATTGATTTTGTCAGTGAATCAATATCAAAGAGCCATTATGGACCACTCCCTGCAACATTGGGTTTGTTTTCAAGAAAATTTATGTGCAGGTTCTCCTCTACCTTCCTAGTTCTAGTAAGTACCCTTACAAAGAACTTGCTATTTATACAGTATCCAACCAAGAACCCCTCATCAGCCTTCCCATCAAATTTGCTCAGGGGATCTAAGGTATTAAGAATAGTCACAAGACACCTAAAAGGTCTCATAAAGCTTATACTAGGTAGTCGACAAGTAAATAGTTCATAAGGTGTCTTGTTGTGAGGATAGGTCACTAGAAACCTTTTCTGCACATAACTAGCGTATTAACTGCTTCAGCTAAATGTAGTACGTAATAATGAATCTGCTAGCATAGTCCTAGTCCTCTATTAGTGTCCTACTCTTCTCTTTCAGGCAACTCCATTTTGTTGTGGAGTTCTGGGCAACACTAACTCCCTTTAATCCCTTTATCCCAACATAACCTAATCATGTCATTATTTTTAAACTCAGTTCCATTGTCACATCTGATGATTTTAACCTTATGATTTATTTGGTTTTCTATGCCAGTTATAAAAGTTTTAAGGATCCCACTAGTCTCATCCTTAGTGGCCAAAAAGAAAACCTAACTAAACCTACTATAGTCATCAGTGACAACAAGGCAATATATCTTGTAATTAATACTCCTTACAAATGTTGGCCTAAATAAGTCCATATGCAACATTTATAAGGGATGGCTGATAGAGCTTACAATCTTGGTCTTACAAGAGGCTTTGTGTTGCTTTCCCTTCTGACAAGCAACACAAGAATGGTCATTTTCAAAAAGCTTTGAAGGTAAGCCTCTAACAAGGTTTCCCCTCACAAGTTTGTTTATAGTTTTAAAGTTTATATGATAAGCTCCTATGCTATAAATTTAATATCATTATGCTAGCCTTTGCATATAAACAGTCATACCCTCTGAAGGGAATAACATTATTTGATTCAAAATTATATATGTTTTTTCTGTCTGGTAACTTTAAGCAAGACTTGACTTTCATCAAGTAGCTTAAAGTCAGGAGATAGAATAAGACATTCAGTCTCAGTGAAAAGAACACTGTTTTTCTTGTCGCACATTTATAAGACAGAGAAAAGATTAAACTTAAGTTCCTTTACAAAGTATGCATTTTCAAAGTCAAATTTCCCAGTCCTAATTTTACCTTTTCCAGTAATTTTACCTCCTTTAGGACTTCTTGCAAATGTAACAAATCCACCATTAATGTCTTGATAATCTGTAAGGTATGACTTGTTCCCAGTCATATTCCAAGAGCATCCACTATCAAAAATCCCTTGATCCTGTAAAGCATATTGTGGATTACCCTGCACTCAAAATAAGAGAATTAGTTTCTCTTGGGGACCCAAGCCATCACTAACTTGAGTCTGCATTGCAGGATTACTTAGTCAAATCTTTTAGGATGTATGATACACTGTCTTTTGGGAGTTATGGTTCAATTATTTTCTCTTTAGTCTCTAAAATCAGCTGCTGAGGACGTAACAAACAATTTCTCTTTTTCCCTCAGCAGTACTAATACTTCTTGCCCATCAGTAGTTACATTATTAACCTTAGTAGTATAACTTTTTATTAAAATTATTGGTTTTAGCTGCTGATTTTTAGTTAAAATGCCTTCTCAATGGTGAATGTGCTTTAAAATAAAATATTTTGTGGGTGTTGCAGCATTCACTTTTGGTTTAAGTGCAGCAGTATTAACATGCCTGGCAGTACTAACTGATGTTGCCGCTCTTGGAGAGATTTGCTTAGCAGCATTAACTGGCACTAGTCCAGACTTTGTTGCAACTGCTGTTGGAACAAAATTTCTTTTAGGATGTGGTTGAGTCAATTTGTTTTGGTGTTTTACCCTCTAAAAATTGTTCCATACTGGTCTTAACTTCCCTTTGACCAGTAACCCTTCCTTATCATTTCAACACTGATTTTTTCTACCATTTCCTTGACATGATAATCACATTCTTTGATTTAAATGGTTGAAAACTCCCACATCAAAAAAGCTTTCGTTTTAAACTACAAAACCATTTCCTAGTTTCTGAGTCATCATCCCATTCCAGTTTCTTATATTATCCCTAGGACTTTGACTTTTCCTAGGATACTCTTCTTGCCAATGTGTGTTTTCCTTATAAACAGATTTCACATTCTCTTCAGATTTAACAAAATTGATTTTAGTAAACTTTGGTTTTGTCTGATCAGGTTTAGGTCTAAACACACTATCATTATCACTATCAGTGTCCCAATCTTCAATGATAGGATCATTATGCCTAACATCTTTAGGTTGTTCCAAACTATCCTTACTTGAATTAGATGCGTTGATTTAATTCAGGAAAATAGAGATAGTTTCACTCACATTAGTCTTATAGATAGAATCATCTAATCCAGCAAAGGATAAGTCAGGTCTTGAGGGCATGTAGTTCCCAGTGTAAGGAGGGGGAACTGCATGAAACCCTTCACCTATTTTGAATCTATCATTTACTAGACTATCTTCTATATCACTTTCTTTACTATTTAAACACATTATGAACCACTTCACTCTCATTCATTTGACTATCATAACCAAGACCAGCTTTGTCTTTAGCACTTATTTGACTATTTATCAGTTTAGTTAGATTCTTTGATGATTCTTCAAAATTTTCTAGTTTAAGTTTCAAATCATCTTTCTCTTTTAAAGCTTTTTCTAACTGATTTTTTAAGGTCTTTGATAGATATATCTTTCACTTGGGAATCTACTTTAAAAATGCAATGTCTTCTTCATAAATAGCTTCATTCTATTCATGAACAACTATCCTAGCTTCTAATGATTCTAATCCCATTTGATAACCTATAATTTCTAGATTAGATTTATTAAGAGCTACACGTTGTTGATCATACAGTTTTTGAAGAGTTTCATATGATTTTAAGCAAAATTTATAGCAAGTATGTACCTCATAGTCTGAACTTGATGAACTTGATGAACCTTGGATGTTTAGGCATTTAGAGCAAAAGTTTGTGATGCCTTCTTCAGTCTGAAAGTAAATCATAACCACCTATCCCATCTTGAACAACCAAGGCATTTGTAGGAGTCTCCACTGGTACAATCCTTCTTGGAGAATCTCCATTTCTCTTCCCGTAATTCCTTGGTGCCCTGCATTCTCTAGCAAAATGACCTCTCACGTGGAAGTGTAGAAATGAATACACTTTGTCTTATCAATCCAACGTTCTTTTGCCATTGAAATTCAGATTCCTTTCTGTCTTCTTTAAGAATCTGTTCACCCTCATGGTAAGCATGACCACCTGCCATTTGAGATCCATCTCTTTAAGATCATCAGTATCAATCTGCTCTAGATCTTCGTTGTTCAATTGTGAACTATTAGATTGATTAACAAAGAAGGAAAACATGACATCATCAGCATAAGTTAAGGAAGAACTTGTCCATGTGACTAGCAGTAGAATCTTCATGAGCAGTATTATGCTCATAGTACTGCTAGTGTTTTATGAAGATACAAAGGCACATTATGAGGAGTTTGAGCTTGGCTTGATTGGTTTTAATCTTAGCTTTTTTACACATTCAAGTTGTTGTACAAATCGTCAATGCTTTATACTCACTCTAGATCAGCCTTTGATAGCTATGATCAGGCAATATTGTTTCAAGTGGTTGATGTAGACTTCTTAGCAACTTAAGATTTGCATATTCTTAGGAGATAAGAATTTCCAATTGGCTGATGAGTTTCTGAAACCTATCATAGGTTTTATCTAGTCCTTCAGATCTTAATGCAGTAAAATTATCATATTGCTGCATCAGAATGGCTTTCTGCATTTTCTTTGATTCTTTGTTGCCTCCAAACCTGGCCTTGATTGCTTCCTATAAGGTCTTTGCATCCTTGATTCCATGAAGCTTCAATAGGTGCTCATTAGGAATGGCCAACAACAGAGTGCTTTTTGCTTTTAATTCATTATTTCTTGCTAGCTTTTGTTTAGGCAGTTTGGCAGAAATGGGACCTTCGTACTGTTGATGCATTAGCAGTGCATCACCTTCATAATACCTCCCAATGAGCATAAATCAGTGTGAGTAAGCTTATTGCTCGATTTCTAATGCTCCATAAATATAGTCTCCTGTTGTTGAGTAATTGAGTGTAGTGCAGGGACACTGTTTGGGTAGTTTCCTGTCATGTGATTACATCTTTCTTTGATTATGAGTTCTCTGCTGTAGTTATAGTGTTCTTCTTATTAAGATGTTCTCAAACAAGCTATGATACCACTTGTTGATCCCTTCTTGACAGATCTTACTTAGCTTGTATTAAGTTAGTTTATATTGGATAGATCCAAGATCAAACTATAGTTAGAAAGAGATTGAAAAATATCAAATACTATGCGGAATTAGTTTGCAATACTAAAAGAACAATGAAATAGTATAAAACAAGATTTTAATAAACTTTCAATAGATGATTACTATTTTGAATTACAAATAACTATGAATACTAATATGATGATAATGCAAACTGTGAATATAATATGAAAAACTAATTTCTGATATATGCCTTATGGTTCCTTTATACCACCAAGGAAACTTCTGATGGGCTTTACAAAAACGCGTCAAGGATCATGCATTCTTTCCTATATAAATCATGCATATCACTTTAGCAGTACTAACTATATAACAAACAGTACTAACTAACAGTACTAATAAACTAGCAGTACTAACAATTTGTACTAGCAGTACTAATATCTTTGACAGTACTAAGTATTCTAATGGCACAATACTAAGGTGTACCTGAAGTACAAAAGTTGTAGAAGCCCTTAATTCCTAACAAACAGGGGACAAGGGCACAAGTGATCTTTTTGTACTTTAATTTGTGGAAGCCCTCTTACAGACCTTGTTGGCTAGATCATTCATAGCAACCAAACTTTAAATGAGACAATCTTCGATCCATAACCAAGACCTTTGGTCTTAGAGGCTTTAGTCAGGAATAGATCAAACGATGATTGCTCATTTCTTCCAGTGACATTGTGTACAAATTGAGCCCCTATATCGCTCGTGTAACTCTACCCGTCCAAGTCACGAACCATAAAGTGTCGTTTTCGAAATGCTTGGATACTTTATAACACCCTATTTTTGATCATATAGCAGCAGAAGCTATTCTGGGGTATTAATTCATAGTATAACATCTTAATCATAGAAACGTATACCAAATGAAAATCCTTATATGAAGCTCCTAGTAACGTGATTGATAAGATTTTAGTTTCTTTAAAGTTAGTCGATGATAAATTTACGTTAAATTTTATAACGTAATTGTTTTATAATGTGTCGAACGATGATTAATAACGATAAATGTGTCGGGTTTTAATAAAATGTAGTATTATAATATTAATATATATTTTATAATTTTATAAAAGTATTATATTTTTATATTTTATGTTGCAAAAAATGGCAATAAATACCCTTGATTTATAACTTTTACAAATTTAGTCCTTTATATATAAAGTATATGTAATTTAACCTTTAACTTTGACTTGGCAAGATAGGCTCCTTATAGTCTATATGTTTTGAAAATGACATTTTCAGCAACCTCTAGTTATAAACTTCAAAAAGTTACGTTATATACCCCTAAGCATGAACACATTTGCAAATTAAGTCTAAAAATTTATAAATTTTGATATTTTTTTAATCTAAAAAGAGTTTTGCAGGTCATGGTTATTATTTAATAGGCTAAAATAAGATCGTTCTAACATACAAAATTTAGAAACAGGATTGTTAGCTAGAGAAATCAAAAACGGGTCGTTTTTAGGGTTTTAACCAAAACTACATGAGGTTTTGAGGATTAAAGGATTAAACAAGAGTTCTTATGGACTTAGGAATCTTAAGAACATTCTAAAATAAAAATAAGAGCTTTATTGGACAAGATTATAGCTTACTTGAGCATAAAAGGGTCGTATGAGCTTATTTAGGTTCGTACGCCTAGTAACGACTTCAAGGGCTCCTTTCTCTTGGTTCTTGGCTTCAATTTTGATCTTGGGGCTTCTCTTGATCCTCCTAGATCTACTTTGATCTTGTTAGAACTCCATTTGAGTGTGTATTGAAGTTTTGAGGTGTGATTGAAAGGGTTGCTTGGATTCGGATTATATATTGCTCAAAAACCCTTGGTGCCCAAGTTTCCTTGGTGGCTAAGGGTCAAGGGATGTAGGTAGATGACTAAGGAAGGCTATAAGTGATTCATGGAAGTTAGGAGAGTATCTATGCAAGGTGGTGAGGGTGTTTGAGGGTTCGGTTAACATAGGGTGACAAGGAGGTGATAATGCAAAACTTGGTGGCCAAGGGGAGGTGATGGACGGTAGCTTGGTTTGCTTACTTTTAACCGTTGGTAATGATCGTCATGGTGGTGCATTAGGATGCTATCGTGAGGTGTTTGTTTGATTAAATAGGTTAAAATGGAAAGAAAAAGGGTGGATGGGTGGTTTAGAGTTTTGGGTTTCTTTAAATCATGTTTTAGGTGTTTTAGGGTAGGGTAATTAGGGCTTAGGATTAAGATTAGAGTTTAGGATTAAGGTTTAAGGTTTAGTTTTAAGGTTTAGGGTTTAGTTTTAGGTTTAAAATGAAATTAGGGTTTTTGGGTTTTGTTTAGGGTTTAAGGTTTTAGATTAGGGTTTTAGGATGACTTATGGTTTAGGTTTAGGGTTTAGGAGTCATGTATTAAGTGTTTGTACCTTGTGTTAAAGTGGTAGTAAGAAACTAAAGTGATTTAAGAGGTAAAATGACCTAGTTTGGTTTTCTTGCCTTATTGACTTGTACATTTTGCTTTAATAAGGTGATATCTAGGGTTTTGGTGGGAAGAGTTATTCAAAATGTTGTGATTGTTACAATTGTATATGTTTGAAGGCTTGCAATCATTTTATATGTATACATTACATATAATTAGGGTTTTGATATAAACGTTAATGGATAAAGTCTGTTTTGATATAACGTTGTAAATGGTACGTTAAATGGATAATGTACTTGGTAAAAATGATATTAGGATATAGACTTGACATATTAGGATGTTTACATGATATAAACATAGATAGAATTGGTATAGGTAGGTTGCATGAGCTCATTTACTTTAGAGATGCAAGTTACGTTGCATAATGAGATAAAGCAAAAATTTCCCTGTAAAAAGGTAGTATATATAATAGATGGATATTACAATGCATCTAATTTAATAGATGGATAATTACAGTGATGAAAATTTTGGGTTGTTATAGTTCTCCCTTCATTAAAAATTATAGTCCCGAGATTTAGTTTGGATGCTGGAGTGATGTTTGAAAAAGTTGTGGTTACTTTGGCATGGAATTTGATCTTCGCGTTCCCATGTTAATTTTGCGTCCTCTTTAGAGTTTCCATCTTACTTTGGACAATAGGAATAGGACTCCTGTTTTAGTTGCTTGACTTCTCGATCCTTGTTCTCCATATGGTTCTTCACACAAAGTTGTGTTTGTCATCGATGTCGAAGCTCTTTCATTGGAAATGACAAGGATTCTTGTTCAATTAAGAATTTCTTTAGATTAGAAATGTTGGTAGGTATTTTTTTTTGTAGACATTATGTGCTCTTCGGAAGCTGGAAGCTCAAGTTTATATGCCACTAGACCAATCCGTTCAAGGATTTTGAATGGTCCAATGTACCGAGGGTTAAGCTTTCCTCGTTTTCCAAATCGGATGATTCCTTTACGAGGTGATACTTTCAACATAACACGATCTCCAACTTGAAATTCTAAAGGTTTTCGTCTTACATTGGCATAACTTCTTTGTCGATCTCTTACAGCTTGCAAGTGTTGTCAAATTTGCATTATCTTCTCAGTAGTTTCATGAATTATTTTTGGTCCTATAAGTTGAACATCTCCAACTTCGGCCCGGCAAACTGGTGATCTGCACTTTTAACCATAAAGTGCCTTGAATGGTGTTGCCTTAATACTGGCATGGAAACTGTTATTGTAAGAAAATTATACCAATGGTAAGTGTTTTTCCCATCCTTTTCCAAAGTCTATAACACAGGCTCGAAGCATGTCTTTGAGTGTTTGAATGGTCCTTTCACTTTGTCCATCGGTTTCAGGATGATATGTTGCACTCATGTCTAATTGAGTACCCAAAGCACTTTGTAATGAATGCCAGAATCTGGGTGTGAAATGACTGTCACGATCCGAGATGATAGCTATTGGCACGCCATGTCGGGAGACTATTTCCTTGATGTACAACCTTGTAAGGGTTTCCATACTATTTGTCTCTCGAGTAGGGATATAATGTGCGGATTTTGTAAGACGATCGATATTGACCCATATTGTGTCATGTCCGCTTGATATTTTGGGAAGTTTTGTGACAAAATCCATTTTTATTCTTTCCCACTTCCACATAGGAATCTCTGGTTGTACCAGTAAGCCGAATGGCTTCTAACATTCTGCCTTAACTCTAGAACATGTCAAACATTTGCCAACATATTCAGCAATAATTACCTTCATGTTAGGCCACCAATAGTGTTTCTTTAGATCGTGATACATTTTGTCAGAACCTGGGTGAATGGAATATTTTGATTTATGAGATTTATGCATGATCAAGTCCCTCAGATTACCAGAGAGTGGTAACCAGCTTTGGTTCTTGATATAACGAGTTCTATCAGGACGTACTTCAAACGCTTTGTCCATTCCTCATAAGTTCTCAGCTTTGATGTTTTCTTCTTTGAGTGGTTTAGTTTGAGCTTAAAGAATTTGAGATGGTAGTTTTGGATGAATGGTCATGATTAATGCTCTAAATCGGAGAGGTTTGATTCGTTCCTTTTGGCTTAAGGCATCTGCTATGACATTTGCCTTTCCAGGGTGATAACGAATCTCACAATCATAATCTGTAAGCAATTCTAACCAACGGCGTTGTCTCATGTTCAACTCTTTCTGATCAAAGATGTGTTGAAGACTTTTATGATCAGTGAACACAGTACATTTGGTGCCATATAGATAGTGTCTCCAAATTTTAAGAGCGAACACTACTGCTCCTAATTCGAGATCATGAGTGGTATAGTTTTCTTCATTAGGCTTAAGTTGTCGGGACGCATATGCAATAACCTTCTCTCTTTGCATTAACACTGCTCCCAGACCTTGATGGGATGCATCACAATAAAAAAAAATCATCATTTCCTTCTAGTAATGCTAAGATTGGAGCTTCACATAGCTTCTGTTTTAGCAGTTGAAAATCTGATTATTGGTCTTTGCCCCAGATATAATTCTTGTTTTTCTGGGTTAATTCAGTCAAAGACTTTGCAATCTTCAAAAAATCTTTGATAAATCTCCAATAATAGCCGGCAAGTCCTAAGAATTGACGTATTTTTGTGGGTGTAGTAGGAGATGCCCATTTCTTAATTGCTTCAATCTTGGCGGGATTAACATGAAGTCCTTGACTATCAATCAAATGTCCAAGAAATTGCACGATACGAATCCAAAAATCACAATTGGAGAACTTGGCATACAATTTCTCTTTTCTGAGTAATTTCAAGATTATTCTTAAATGATTTGCATGCTCTTCTTCGTTACAAGAGTAGATGAGAATATCATCGATGAACACTATCACAAATTTATCCAAGTATGGTTTACACACACGATTCATGAGATCCATGAATACAGCAGGTGCGTTAGTTAAACCAAATGGCATTACAAATTCGTAGTGTTTGTATCTTGTTCTGAAAGCAGTCTTAGGAATATCTTCATCCCTCACTCTCAGTTGATGATAACCTGATCTTAGGTCGATTTTTGAGTAGACACTTGAACCTTGAAGTTGGTCGAATAAGTCATTGATTCTGGGTAATGGGTAACGATTCTTTACAGTAAGTTTATTCAACTCCTAATAATCGATACACATTCTGAAGGATCCATCTTTCTTTTTAACAAATAAGACAGGAGCTCCCCAGGGTGAAGTACTTGGTCGAATAAAACCTTGGTCTGCTAACTCTTGAACTTAGTTAGATACTTCCTGCATTTATGAAGGAGCTAATCTATAGGGTGCGCGAGCTACAGGTGCTGCTCCTGGAATTAAATCGATTTGGAATTCTACTTGGCGAACGGGAGGGAGGCCAGGTAGAT
The DNA here is from genome assembly GCA_026074375.1 of Tanacetum coccineum. Lineage (NCBI taxonomy): Eukaryota > Viridiplantae > Streptophyta > Magnoliopsida > Asterales > Asteraceae > Tanacetum > Tanacetum coccineum. The sequence continues at coordinate 12,174 of BQNB010116780.1, forward strand.
CTTCAGGAAAAACTTCTGGGAATTCTCTGATTACTGGGATATCTTCCAGTCGTTTCTCGGCTGGCTTCTTTTTCATTACTTGGGCTACAAAAACTTAACATCCCCTAGATATATACCTTTCAGTTTTATACATGATTTGAGATTTAGTCGAGTCTTACTTCGGTCACCTCGAATGATTAATGTTTCACCGTCGATGGGAATGTGGACGACTTTCTCGTCACAGATGATCCTAGCATGATACTTGGATAACCAATCCATACCAATGACGACGTCAAAACTACCGAGTTTAATCGGAATGAGATCGATTTCGAAAGGTTGATTTAGCAAGGTTAAGGTACATCCCCATGATAATGGTGTTTGTAAAAAGTATCTATTGTAATAGGCGGAATATTTAGCATAGAGGCAAGAGATGTGGATATGAAGCTTTTATCGGCTCCAGAATCAAATAATACTCTAGCTAAATGCTGGTTTTGGAGAAACATACCCGTATCTACGTTCGGGTCTTGATGAGCATTCCTATCCCTTAGCATGTAGGCTCTTCCCTAGGAATTGATGTTGGTCTTTCGGCACTGATTTGTATAATGCCCTTTTTCTCCACAGGCATGACAAATAACAGTCACTAGTAGCTGATTACTTCCAGTGGCTGGCCTCTTGTTTTGGCAGTTCTTGGTCAAATGGCCCACCTTGTTGCAAGTATTACACTTAACAGTACAAGGTCCGGTGTGATGGAGATCACATTTTCTACATAATGGGAGGTTTCTGGCATACCTATTCTTCTCAGCAGGAGTGGCAGCATAAGCCTTGGCAGCTTCTTGCATTCGGTTCTGTTGTGGTTGGTGATTGTTGTAGTGGTTTTTGGTGTTGGTGTTACGGTAGTTTTTGTTGTTGCGGTAATTGTTGTTGTTTTTGAAAGTTCTTCTGTCGTCAAACTTTCATTTATAATCACTTGATACTTGCACCGGAGTGTGCTTTGTTACCTGATCCCATAGTCTTTGGGCTATGTTAATGGCTTCTTCTAAGGTTTGAAGCTTAGAGGAGGTAACATTTCCTTCAATACTTCTAGGTAACCCTCCAATGAAGGCTTCCAGGAGTTTCTCGGTGTTTGGTACCATGTTCGGGCATAGAACTGCTAATTCTTGGAATCTTCTAACGTAAGGTTTGAGATCATTTCCGTTTACAGTTAAATTGTAAAGTTCATCTTCCATCTTTCTGACTTCAGTTCGAGGACAATACTTGTTTGTTAAGAGCCTTTTCAATTCAGTTCAGGTGATTTGATTGGCTTGATCTACTCCTATAGGTTGGGCGTATGCCTTCCACCAGGATAAGGCATCATCAGTAAGGGTACCAGTAGCAAATTTTACTTTGTTTTCCTCAGCACATTTGCTTCGAGAGAATACTGATTCGGTTCGTTCAAACTAGCGGATGAGGCCAACTGCTCCTTCCGTACTATTGAAGTAGAAAGGTTGACAGCTTATGAATTCTTTGTAGTTTCCCATTTTTGCTACAGGAGTTCCAGTAGGACCGGTGTTCTTGTTGGGATTACTAGTACCTACCATTGTTGCAGTTTGTGCTTCCAGAGCTGCAGTGACACTGTCAGCAACTAGTTTCTTAATGGCAGCTTGAGTCATGGCCGATGCTTCAGATGTTGACGTCCTTTTGGGAGGCATTCTATCAACATAAGACAACACGTAATAAGAATGATATCACAAGTCTTAAAATGATTAAAGTGCAAAAATAAACATTGTCACAATAGTGATATCAAAATCATAGATAATTCATATCAAATAAGTATCTATGATTTATTTAGAAGTCAGGGTATGATTCATAATGATGATGACGAAGATGATGATGCAAGAGAGATAAATCGGTATTATGAAACAACAAGGTATATAATGGGATTGCCATTGTATTATATCATGAACAACTTGTGTTTGTACTGTACATAGTCAAGATTTGACAAGTGTTTTTATTTATACCACACATCCCGTGGCTAGGTTTTAATAAAAGCGATAACTAAGATCTAATTTAATAGTCCGATGGTCCTTCTTGGCTGATCTTGAGTTCATTGATGACATTTAGAAGACTTTCCTTATCTTCTTAATGACGAATCTGGATATCGTTGATGATGTGTTATATATCAGTAATTCTGAAGCGAGCCAGAGAAATTTTGTGGTTATTTCCCATCTGCTTCTTCTGAAGTTTAAAAATTTGAACACGAGCTTGTTGGAGTTCTACTTCTAGATTGTCAAAGTCTTGTTGGATAATCACCCGACCTTTTCCGAGTCCTTCGATTTTGTCTTCTATGTATTCAATACAATCAAGAGAAAGTTCATCTAAATGATTCAAGATTTCCTCAATTTGCTCCTCGTGATGTTCTAGACTTGTCTTATGAGAGCTTTCTCCTATCTCAAAGTCTTGAGGTAGGGCAGAAGTAGATTAGGATGAACAACCTAGTTTCTTTGGTGGTAGTAGTCCTCCAGGAAGAAATAATTCTTGAGGATTAAGCATTGATGATTGAGGTATGATAGTTAGAGGTGGGATAGGTGAGTTTTCAACATAAAATGCTTGCATAACTTTCATGTAAGGATCATCATGAAAGAGCGAAAGAGTTGGTGAAGCTATTGGAACTACACTAAATGAGTTCTAAGAGCTAGAATAAGTTTTTCTCGGTAAAGCTGGGACATAGTCCGGAGAAGTCAGGATAAAGTCTGGAAAGTTAGAGGAAAAAGCATCCTTAATACCGGAAGTAAGATGGTTGGGAGAAGACATCATTCTGTTAATAACCCAGCGGTAAATAACATAAGTTATTTATATAATAGTATAATAGTTATGTATCTTTGCATACTATTCCAGAAATGTAGTGGCACGAAGGACTTTCTTTGCTAGAAAAAAAAAGTAGTTATAGTTAAAGTTTCAACCTTGTTCTTTATAACCGTGGCTCTTGATACCAATCTATAACACCCCCATTTTTTTACATATAGCAGCGGAAGCTAATCTGGGGTATTATTTCATAGTACAACAGTCATAATCATAGAAAACGATTCAAAAAGAGACGTTTTTAAAAGATAAGTTATCATTCATTTATTCATCAGAGTTTTTATAATAAGTGAGGTCCCAACATCTAAAAACATAAAGTTTGAATGATAACAGTTTAGCCATCTTCAAGTCCGTGCCACTCCGTGCCTTAAGTTGCTCAATTACCTGAGACAAGCATGCTAAAAAGTCAACACAAAGGTTGAGTGAAATTCATAGGTTTAAGTAAAGTAGTTTGAATACATGTTCAATAGTGGGTTACGTTGTTATACACCCATAGTTTGTAATAATTGCATGCATGTACAATTATTATGGAAAACAATATTATTGCCCTAAACTCATGACACCGAAGCCTTAG
>BQNB010116781.1:3369-13838 GCA_026074375.1 Tanacetum coccineum
TGAAGTCGAACTTCAAAGTGATTCTTAAATGCATCCTTCACAATACTCGGATCAGTACACCAAGTGCCCTCAACGAAAACACCACGAATTGACAGCTGAGACCCTTTCTTAATAATAATACCATGAAAGAATTTAGAATTCTCATCTCCTTCGATAGCCCATTTGATTTTAGATTTTTGAAACAGATCCTTAACCTCCAAAAGTTTAATATCTTGCAGCCGTCGGTTTAGATCCATCCGATTGAGAAGGATGTCATCAGAAACGTTTCCCCTTTCCAAGTCTTTATCAATAGAGATCAAATCATTCTGTAGAGAATTCTTTGCATTATGAAGATGAAACTTTTTATCTTTAACCCATAAACGAATAATAGACTTAAGGTCTTGCAATTTCTTCTTGAACCTAACCATAGCATTGGAATCAGAATGCGAAAAAGACAACCACGCGTCACGAACGCCTTTAGCGGGAAGTTTATTCAATAAATCATAAAAACCAAACGGATCCTCTGATTGATGTTTGTCCGTCTCCTTACCATGACCATCAACATTACATTCATCCACATTATCACTGAAAATTGTCTCGGAAACACCATCCACATTACATTCATCATCTGAGGTATAAACAGACTCCTTAGGTTCAAGAAAACTCGGATTCCAAGTAAAAAGTTCCTTCGCCCGAGCCACAAACACCTTGCCTTTAAAAATCACCTTGAATTTCTCCAATATAGATTCTGGTTGTTTTGTTAAGATGCACAACCGCTTACGAGCAAAAGAGGAGCCAAAATTATCCTCGATATCCAAAGCCTCGCCCCATTTGTTACTGTAGGATCCCTAGATCATTCCTTTGTATGAATCACAAGATCAATGACACGAAAGATTAAACTTTTAAGAACTTTTTATTGAATGAAACAAGAAAGGCTACAAAACTCTAAATGATGGAAAAATGAAAATGAGTAGCTTACCTAGAAATGACTAAGACTAGGTCTATTTATACTAAAAGGATTTGCCTTTTAGGGCTTTCTTTTTGGGCTTTTTACATCTTGGCCCTTATACATAATAAACATTAAATAACATAGTCTTTCGAGCTAGACTTTTGTCTTGTATCTTCGAGTGACCGAAGCTTCTTTGTTCGGGTCCATTTATGTGAACCTAACAGTTACCAATCTTGGCAAACGTTGCTCGAGACCAAACATGAAGTGGGATACCTTCAATGTCCACCCAAACAACACGTTCGTCACTAACAAAATCATTATAGGCATTAAGAAGCGTACAGAACCAAGAGTTAACGCCTACAACTGAAATGTGAATAAAGATCACCGGCTATATTTTCTTTATGTCATAAGTAGAGATGACAACTTTAGTCAATATCTGATTTAGCAATGTGTCCACAAGTTTGCTCTCTACGATCTTTCCAATGGGCTCCTAGCGTGGTTCAAACATTGACCTGACCTTCTTGGGACACCACTTAAATTTGCAAACAAAAAAAAAACAAATATATCCAAGACAATTAATAAAAGAATGTAACGCATATTTCATCTTACGAAGATACATACGTGTCATCATATAAATAATACTTACTACAAATGTTACTTTGAGTTTCGAAATTGGTTGTCAGAAAATCACTTTGCAAAGAAAAGTATTTCCTTCTAAAATAACAGCATCCTACTCCAGGTAAAAAGTATTTGTACCAAGTGTTCGTATGCGCACATGTATAAATCTATCTACATACATTATATAAAGAAGAAGAAATCAACTCAAATTTTAATGGAATTGAAGCAATTATAATGTGAAAAGCAGATAAACTTTAGCATCTGAGACTAAATTGTGCAGTTGTTATAAGATTTTACCAACTCTTTATTAGTATAATCATCTTCCTCGGGCAATTGTGGGGGATTGAAGAATTTGAAGAAGCTTTCACAATCTTCGTCTTGGTTATGAATTTGGCATTCTTGGATCCCTTTTTAGGCTTCATGTTCAATATTTTTTGAGTCAAGCAATTCCCATGTGATCGTTCAATTTTTGTCCTACAAATATGATGAAAAGAACAATGTAATTATCACAAATAATCCCTTTACTTCAGATAAACTGATTCTGAAGCCTTTATAGATAATAATGACAAAAACTTTGTCCACTTTCACCATGTATGTTTGACATGTTTTTTTGGGTGTCATTTTACATTGACCTGTTAAGAATATCTAAATCCCGAACCATAACAGTAAATATATACTCTAATGCTTCAAATGTTTGTTAAAAATTGTTGTTTTGTTGTGGGTTACTTGTTTATATAAAAGTATATTGCATGCATCGATAAGGAGCGAATAGGCCTTGTGTTTTTTCACAGTTAGCCCTTGTATATATAGATAAATCATAATTTAATTTCATAATAATGTGTTCTATGCATTTAAAAACACTTTTGGTGACTTTTAACTTGTGTTGTCAATGTACTTGAATGCATGTTTATCCATTGAAATTCATATACAATCCAAACCCATTTTAGGCCTAATGATGTCCATTGTTACACATGGTTGATCCAGTGGCACCTGAAAGTCACAGTATTGGTAGGTTTATAATATGTGAGACTATCTCGCAACGGACTTTGCACATGTGAATCTTTCGTCAAAAATTACTTTAGGTGACATAAATGATGATGAAACGGGTGTAAAAGAGAAGAACTTACAAAGTGGCCAGCCTCAAGAATCCAATAGAAGTGAAAGTTTTTGTATGACTTGGTGAATCCTATGGTGATCAAAAGTTGTATAGCATTTAACCGTGATTGTCTTCGAGTCCCACTGATTTCAGGTTTATCAATTCATCACTGCAAATTATTATGTATGGTATTAGTCTATAAAAGACCAAAAATAGATAAGAGGTTTGCATAAACCAATACTGTAATTTATTAGAAGATGAGAGTCTCCACTTTAATGTAATGAAAACTTTTAAAATTCAACTTTAAGATGTTCATTTTTACGTAAAACCTTCAAAAGTAAAATAAAAGTAGTAAAGACTATATCTTACAAAATGACTCAAACTCAACACCTCTTATCATCTTTTGCTAATTATATGGATGTAAAAAGTATACAATGACAAACTAAAATGATGTCTGTATATTCTGCAAAAAACCCAATAGACGATGTGAAAAGGATGATATACTAACCCCTTAGTTGTATAGACGTTAACATGATCTGTGGCAACTGTATCATCACGCTTGTGAATGTGAGCCACTTTCCTTAAAACTGATATGGAGATGAACTTGTTTGCATATGCATGGGACAATTCTGGACTATCGACCTCTGGAACCATGCTCCGGTTCCTCTTGTTGGCCGGAGCATGGTTCCTGGACGTCAGGGTGATGAATGAGTTGTCATGTAACACTGCTCACAGCAATTAACACGGTTGCACCTGTAAATCCTAAAAAAGCATCAGTTTGAGAACATTGTTATATTAGTTTATAGCAATATAACAGTCTAAAAATTAACCAAGCTAAACCAAATTAATTTTGTTATACCATAATGACATCACCATAGATATTAACATAGAGCTCTACGCTATTACGAAGTATATCATTCGGCAATGTCCGACCATCCCTGATTCAATCCATCTTAGATTCTGAAAACGTACATTTGTATAAGCATTTATTTCACATGAAAACAGAGTTACACATTAACAATTTATAACATACCCGTGTCCATATGTTGAATTACGTCAAGCACGGCTACATGGAGCTAGGCGACTTGCTGTCGCTACGGTCTATGCGAAGAAGTGAAACGCTACGACGCGGCAGAGGAGACCTCCTTCCTCAAGGACTATAGCGTGAATTATAACTCCTGTAAACCAAACATGTTGAGAACCCAGAGCAAAATGTCAAGATCATAAAAAGGAGGCTTCGTTTTAATATGGGATGCTAGATATTGTGGAGGTTCTTGAACCTTGCAGCTCCATGGAATCAAGTAGACACCAGTCCAATACCACATATTTGCTCTTAATATACGTACATTTTGAACAGTTCGTTTCGGGGGGTGTTTGAGGAAGTGTTTATTAGGCAGGACGTTGGCATACTTAAATAAATATCTACTATTTGCATGTACAAAGTTTTGAGTGCTTTGGCGAACTGATTATCTTTTTTGAAAGTAATTAAGCGATTAAATAAAATTAACAAAAATCCCAAACACTTTGTAAAAGTAAACTGCACATTTTTTATTGTTTTCTTATATAGCCATTTGAGATAAGCAACTTTAGAATGACTTTACTAAGATAACTTAAGAGTGTTTGGGATTGCTTATATTAGACTTCTTAAAAGTATGTTGTATGCAACGACAAAATTAAATAAATGCAATGAACTACCTGCACAAATTAACTTGTATATTGTAGTCTATGATGTTTGTTTGTACCCACTTGACCATCGATTACACAAAAAACATTCAAATAACTTTTACAACAATAGTGCACATGTATAGGTGTTTCACTATTGTAATTGATGTTTGATTCACTAATGTTTCACACAAACATTGCTAGTCAAGTTCAGTGAATCCCTTAGAAATATTTAGATTTTAAAAGAAGACTTCATATGCATACCTCATGTAGTTCTCTCCTACAACAATTAGATGAATTGAAAGATTACTAAAAAACCATAAAAACGTAATTACCTTTGTAATCTTTTATATGTGTATTGTCAATTATCTTTTCTGCTTCTGCTTGATTCGATGATCTCGATTGATGATTAATTGCATCAAATAACATCTATTTGAAACATGATGTGTATGTTACCAAAAATCTCGGTTGGGATTTTGTAAACAACAATGTGCTTCATAGGATGATATTTAAGGATATTTTTTCTAAGCTCATGTGATTATTCAGTGGTGGGGTGTCTTTAGATGTGGGAATGATGTAAAAAAAAACTGTTGGGGTGTTTTTAGATTTGTGATTATCTGTGTGTTTGGTGAAGAGGGGTACTTTTCTTTAACAAAATTACAGTTTTCACCTAAATTTTAAAACACACATTTAGCATTACAAAAACGACCAATCATGTTGCCGTTTTGATGATGGCCTTTTATGGGCTAGATTTAGACTGTTTTCTTTAGCCCAACAAATGTTTTCCGAATTTAATGTATATTACCAACACACATTTTGGATCGTTATCTGGTGTTTTCTTCCCCACCGCCTCACTATCCACGCACACAACACACACATTTCTTAATCATCGACGTTGTATCGGTGTTTCATCAGGTCGAGTGGTGTTTTCTAGGTACGGGTTACATACGTACCAAGAGTTCAAGTCTCCATCTGTTCTCCAATCTGGTAAAAAAAAGATTTTACTTTTACATATTACCATCATAATATTTAGTATAAGTTTATCATAATCTTCAGTTATTTTTTTATTTAATTTTTTGTTGTTTAGTAAAGTTATTGATATTAATTTTTAGTTACTAATTGCTTGCAGGTTAAAGTATTGATATTTATTGAAATGGATAATACAGCAGAAGTTACAACATGAGACAAGATATAAGAAGAAGACAGCAACAGAAATTTGATGGGTTTTGAGGGTTGCTTATGTTTCTCCTTATAGGTAAGAACTCATAAGCTGCTTACGGGGTGTTTGTTTTCGGCTTATATTGCTAACTTATGGCTTATTTGGTTTTGGCCTTATGTTGCATAAGCTCACTTTTGGTGGCTTATTTTGAAACTTTCCGGCTTATATAAGTTTATTATAACGGCCCTGTGAAAAACTTTAATATGTGAAACTTTAAATAACCGGTCTAACACGAGTGGTGGAAATGACACACCTCCACCTGTTATTGATCCAGTTGCTGAATATGGTGTTGATTTCGAAGGATCAACAAGCTAGAAAATGAACCATATCTTCACCGGCTATACAGTGTATGTGACCGAGCTATGTTTGGTCAAAGAACAAGTGACTTTTCGTCTTTTGGTCACAGGCCGAGTGATTATAAGAATTTGGTTTTATTTACGGGTGTGTGATTGTGAGTACTGATAAAGTGTTGGTTGGTTTCTGTTATTTGCTTTATTTTTATGTCTGGGTGGAAAAGGACACTCGAGTTTGTGAATGTCGAATTGGGTGGGAAGGAAGAGCCTTTTGCAGTAGTAACTCATTTTTATGTTTCACTCGTGATTTTTTTATTAATCAAGAAACCTCATTCATTTAACAGGAGCAGGTTCATGTTTAAGTTTTCTTTTTAGTGAATACGAACCAAGGTTGTTCATGTTCTTTCATTAGTTGTGAGGGTCTATCGACACTTCCTACATTCGCCTCGCCACCCGTATCATTGTGTGGCCAAAATTGTTTGGCTTAAAGTTTTAGCGGGTATCGTTAGTTGTGAGGGTCAAGAGTCATGTTTGGTTTCTACCCACTTCCATATTTCGGGTGACTGCTATTGGCGGATCCAGATTTTAGTCTAAGGGTATGCATTTTTTAAAAATGGCAATCAGCATGCATTTGGTGTTAAATTCTAAATAGATTACATTAATAATTGTACTCAACGGGCGTATAGCGCATACTACCTTCTCTGTTAGAATTCGAATAAAGGGATTGTTTCTAAAAAAATTGGTTTTGCTCAGTTGAAAGTTTCAGTCATTGTAATTTAAGTTTAATATCCACACCCTTAATAAAAAGGAATTTGGCACTTGAAAAAAACCGCCAGCAACAACATGTTTCGATATATGTTACCAGCGTTGTCACAGGGCGTATAGAATCTCAGGCTTCAGCTGTGAGCAAACAGCTCCATGGGAACGAACTTTAGAAAACCCCACGTCACTTTCGATAATGATTTTAGATGATGATTCTTTTGAAATGTCCGTCTTAATTGTAATTTAAGTGTCACATGTTCTGCTAATTCATGGGGCAAAGTCTTATGTCTCTCATTCTCAGTAAACTGATAATGGCTCAATAAGTTTTGTATGTGTGTTTTGTGCAGGTGGTATGGACATTGGTTGATGATTGTGGCTTAAGGATGCCTTACCATGTCAACTTAAAAGGTTAGTTCGCAATAGAATAAACCTGCATGTATTCACAGTTCCATACGTACATGGAACACATAATCGAGATCATCGACTCACAAGTAGATATGAGACGTTGTATTCTTTTATGAATTTGCATCAACTAACACCTTCCGTGAACCATATCGATGCCCACCCATAGCTTGAATCCTATAAGTTATTTTTTGTTCTTTGCACATTCATATAGTGACGTTCACAGCTACAACATGAATTTTGGCCTAAATTCTAAAAGAACCCCCAAAATAAAATTATTTATAAAGGTTATCTCTGCACTTAGTTTTTTTTACCAACGGTAGTGTGGTCATCTTCACGTGTCTGACATTATTTGACCGTTTATTATAAAAATAAATGTGAACATTATATGAAAAGTATCTTTTATCTTTCTCGCTTTGGTTTTATTTTTGACTTGCATATTCATAAGATTTCATAGTAAAATTGGCCATCGGTTGGTGCATTGTGAATAATAAGTGGTCAAAGAGTATTGGGTCGTCAAACATGAATATAGTATATGTGGATCAAGTGTATTGTCACATAAATGTTTAACCTGACTATTGTATCTACGATATCTCTAATTTGGGTTAAAGTGGTATGAATTCAAGTTAATCAACTGTAATACGTCTATACTTGGTGTATGACTATGTGGTTTTGGTTTATGTGACCTTGCTTCATCATTCTATATTGCAGTTGTTGTCGAAGAACCAAGCAACCACAACTCAAGTTTTTTAACAAACGTTCGACAGTAGAAGTTGGCGCTACACGACATGTGCTTTGTAAGCTGGAAAGTAATGGTATAGCAAATGGAGTTGTTCAAACCAGTAAGTAACTACTTTGGACATCATGTTAGATCACACACGCATTGTATTAATTTATGTACCTTCTCTTATAATTAACTTTTGGCGTGGTTGATTTTGTTTTGTTGGAATTATTTTTGTAACATTGTTGAACCGATGCATGTGTTTTCTCTATGTATTGTAAGTTTCAAAACATCATGTTCTTTAATTGTTGGATTTACTAGGTAAGAATTCCCATGGATTTACATCTCTGCAGTTTCAAATTTGCCCCCGCCGCAACGCGCGGGTTTCTTTCGGTCTTGTTATATTATCATTTGAGATGTGAATTACTATTCATTTTAACAACCGTTAAACGTCCAGCCCAATTGTGTTAGCCCAGCCCATGCGTTGACCCACTTCAGCTATCCACATATTGTCTATCTTCCTTCACCAATATTCCCGAACCATCTTCTCATCATCTACCGTCTCCACCATTCACCAATCTCCTGTATCACACACAAGTTATACAAAGAAAAGAAGTGATCATCAGATGCGTCATGATTCGAGAAGGTTATTTCTTAATAATCCTTTCAAAGGTACAATGTTTTCTTTGTTTTGATTCTATTGATGTTTTTATGTTAATAATTTTTTTTTGTTTTGGGTTTAAATTGATTGGATTATCTGCTTCAAGCCGCTTATGAACAAATTTTCAGCTGAAAATGAATGTGTTTGAGTTGCTGAAGATAATGAAGGTGGATTAGGAGAGTAAGAGGATGGGAAGTCAGTATAAGAATTAAACACAAAAAAGTTACTAAATTTCTTATACAAAATTTGATTCTTTAATTTAGGGTTTTGTCATCATTTGGGGGTTTTGTTAATTTCAGTTTTCTTTAGTGGTTTTTATAAAGTTTGGTGTTTTTTTGACTGTCACAGATGCCGCCGGTTGTTAGTGACGTGGTGGTTGCGGCTGCGGTGGAGGATTGCAGCGGCTATTTCTCTGCCAATGTTGAGTTCGTTCATGTTTGTTCATGGTAAGTCTTAGCCATATCAGTTAGGTTATAAGGTTATTAGATATTGTGGTTATTTGGTCTTAAAGTTAGTAAACCAATAAAGCATGTTCAAAACAGTAAAAAGATTGTATTTTCATAAAGTGAAATAGGCCAAATAGCAGAAAAGTATGCAAAATGTAACATGTTTAAGTAATTTACCGTTCTAGAGGAAATAGGAGAGTTCCCACGCTTCTAGACGAGTAATCCACCTAAGTATCTGAAAGTAAGACAGAAAACCCGTTAGCTCGCCCCGGGTGTTGACCCAGGACCAAGCTCGGGCGTGAAAGTAAGTACTTTGTAAGAGCCGAAGGGGCTATAAGTAAGAGCCGAAGGGGCTGTCAGTAATAAATGTGTGTGTGGTGAAATTAAAATGCTGCTCTTCAAGTAGTAAATGCTTGGGTATTTATACTACTTGAAGCACTGTTTAGAAATAATGTTCCTGACACCTTGGAAATGAAGGAGACGACCTATGCCTAGCCTTTGCCTTGGGTGCCGGTACTCCTTGGAGACATCGCTCCTTAATTCCCGGGATAGTGATGTTGCATAAGTGTTTGTTATTGTCCAACGGTTTAAAGAGGTGTCCCTCTTTATCGAGTCTAGGACCAGATTTTAGAGGCGAATTCGGGGTGGTTGGGATATGGCTTTTTTAAACAGAGACTGGGTATGGTTATGGCGACATTAGGCATTTGCTTTTGACTACAACTTTTTTATTCACCAGGAATTATGATTCATAATAGTTAATATGTGACTAAAAAGAATTAATACCATTGTCATATAGATATCATTTTTTATATACTTATCGACGCATTGATGAGTGGTTTTTATAAAGTTTGGTGTTTTTTTGGATATTGTGACTGTCACAGATGCCGCCGGTTGTTAGTGACGTGGTGGTTTTTATAAAGTTTGGTGTTTTTTCGTTCATGTTTGTTCATGGTAAGTCTTAGCCATATCAGGTCAGCGTCTCTGTTCCATTTTGACACTATGAGCACTTCAAAAAGACCAGACTTCGTTTTAGACACCGTTTTCCAAAATCCACCATTGCCCTTGCCAACACCACCACCACAACATCCGACACTTCTCCTACCCACTCCGGAGGCACAACCACCTCCCTCCACCGCACGAAAACCAATACCTATTCCAATGAAACCCACCAGCCCAGCATTGTCAACTACCGCTAGCAACAAACCAGAAGTAGCCGAAACTGAGACACAGAAACCAACCAGTCCAGAAACGACTCCACCAGGAAACCAAAACCCCGTTGAAACCGACAAGGAGCCGAAAAGGAAAAACCCACCGGAATCATCAGCACAGAGATCCCTTTTCACCGGTAACCAGGGAATAAACCCAACTGAAGCTACCAAGAAAACGAAACATGAAGACAACACCAAACCTGACCCATGATTAACAAAAACAAAAGACCCACCAGCCTTAGAACTACAACTACTAAAAAGTCTGTATAACTATAACTTTAACTTACTTTAGTGTACTGTTGAAAATCTCAAGCGCGTATGCAGTTGCTACCTTTTGTGTAATCGCCATCAGCAGGCGTATAAGACCAAGTATATTTGGGTTGGCGGGTTAAATAGGTTACACGGGTTAAATAGGTTAAACGGGTTTCAGGTTAACCCATTTAACCCGTTTTA
>BQNB010116782.1:1714-17468 GCA_026074375.1 Tanacetum coccineum
TACACCCACATAAGAACACCAATTCTTAGGACTTGCCGAATACTATTAGAGATTTATCGAAGGTTTTTCAAAGATTGCAAAGCCTTTGACTGAATTAACCAAGAAAAACAAGAAGTATACCTGGGAGAAAACCAAGAGTCATCTTTCTAACTGCTAAAACAGAAACTTTGTGAAGCTCCAATCTTAGCATTACCAGAAGGAAACAATGATTTTGTCATTTACTGTGATGCATCACTCCAAGGTTTGGGAGCGGTGTTAATACAAAGAGAAAAAGTTATTGCATATGCATCTCGACAACTTAAGCCTCATGAAGAGAACTATACCACACACGACCTCGAATTAGGAGCAGTAGTGTTCGCTCTTAAAATTTGGAGACACTATCTGTATGGCACAAAGTGTACTGTGTTCACTGATCATAAAAGTCTTCAACATATCCTTGATCATAAAGAGTTGAACATGAGACAACGTCGTTGGCTAGAAATGCTCGTAGATTACGATTGTGAGATTCGTTACCATCCTGGAAAGGCAAATGTTGTAGCAGATGCCTTAAGCCGGAAGGAACGAATCAAACTACTCTGACTTAGGGCATTAGGCATGACCCTTCATCCAAAATTACCATCACAAATCCTTGAAGCCCAAACTAAGGCGATCAAAGAAGAGAACATCAAAGCTGAGAAGCTACGAGGAATGGACAAGGCATTTGAAGTACATCCTGATGGAACTCGTTGTATCAAGAACCGAAGCTGGTTACCACTTTTTAGTAATTTGAGAGACTTAATCATGCATGAATCCCATAAATCGAAGTATTCCATTTACCCAGGTTCTGAAAAGATGTATCAGGATCTAAAGAAACTATGGTGCCTAACACGAAGGCAAATCATCGCTGAAATTATAGTTGGCAGTTTTTTAACATGCTCTAGAGTTAAAGCAGAATGTCAGAAGCCATCTGACTTACTGATACAACCAGAGATTCCTACATGGAAATGGGAAAGAATAACGATGGACTTCGTTACAAAACTACCTAAAACATCAAGTCGACATGATATAATTTGGGTCATTGTAGACTGCCTTACCAAATTAGCACATTTCATCCTGTAGGTCCAGCCCTAGATAGATCTTTACGCCTGTTGAGGTTGTAGAGCATTTATGTAATCACAAGCAACTCTAAGAGAGACTCTAACAATTGAAACTATTATTTACGCGGAATATAAACAACAGAGTTAAAGAATTACTAAAAACAATGATCCTCTATGGATCTTTTCTATTAATCATGAAAGTGTTTTTCTGATCAATTCAATCTCTCTTTTCATCTAAGGCCGTAAGTTTCTTAAATACGCATGAAACCCTAGACAACTTTTTTTCCTGAAGACTGCTAAAAGCATAAGTGATAAGTGTTATCACTTCCCAGGATATCTCATGCATATCCCAACACTAACAAACTTTACAATCAACTCGGAGTACACATAATACTACCAGTAACTAAAATGTACTACCAGCAGGAATAACTTTTGTTCTGCCAGCACTAACTATAACATTATCCTTACCAGTAGGAACTACATACCTACTAGTAGCAACTATCTATTATAAAATTCCTAACAATCCTCCCCTAAACTTGAAGTTGACACGGTTAACTTCAAGTTTCTAGATAGATCCGTCTTTGAAAGCACCAGAGGATTGAACAACAACACTTTGAAACCAAATGCATACTCCTTGACAGCAACATGAATACCACCACAGCTACATGAATGGGTTTGATGAGCCTTTACCAAGTAGCCATTCACTCTTGGGCTAGTCAGTCCATTGGCACCCAGAAAGGGTTAGATCCATGGAGGACTGAGACCAATTTCAACTGCTTAATACATGAAACATGGCGAGTGAGAGATCCCTAATGAATTTTGGCAAACCATCACAGCCATCAACGGATTTGATTATGTCTTTACCAAGAGCCGTACCCTCTTGGACTAGCCACTTTGCATTCCAAGAATATGGCAAGTGAAAACCATCCAGTTTTGGGTAACCTAGCAACCATCAACGGATTTTAGAAGCCTTTACCACATAGTCGTTTGCTTGTGGGCTAGACAATCTTGGCCCAGAAAGGTATCTCCATGGTGGATTGCAAACCATCTCAACTTCTAGTACTTGAAACAACATCAGTGAGGGACTCTATGATTTTAAGCAATCATTAAACTATATCAACTCATTCTGGTCATAAACCTGGGAATTGACACCATAAACATCAATGATCCTAGCCATTGGTCTGGTAATTGAGAACCAAAATTCAATTAATTCTGCCATAAAGCCAGGCAATTGAGAGCCATAGAAGTGGTTGCCCAACCAAAAAAATTATTTCCTTAAATTAGATCACTGAATAGATCAAAAGATTGAGCCGGAAAAACAAGTGGCTCATCTGCAGTTTAAAACCAATTGATCAGTCCTAAAATAGTATACAAAAAAAAAACAAGATTTTCCAAGAAGACAAAAAAAACATTTACAACAAGCTGCACAAAATATAGGAGAAAATAGCAAAAAGTAATAAGAGATATATAACGAACTTAACAGTACCAGTCATGAACCTTAGGACGCCTGGAATCAGAAATTTGTTTCTTGAGAAAGGCAATCAACTGAACCGCAGTAGTAAGTTCATTACCCACTGTTCCGTGACAAATTTCCAGCTGATGATCAAACATATGTACAACAAGTCCACTAACTGTCTCCAATACATGAACACCAGAATAGGAATATAGCTTCCAGCTTTGAATCTTCCAGGTTTGTTGGTTCTTCCAAACATCACTACCATCATTCACTTCAGGTGAATCCATCAAAACTTTAAGATCTCCCCAAAGAACATACCAATACCGAAGCTTTCTTAACATAATAAAATGACAACACAACGGCCTAATTGGTCATCAAATCTCTCTATTAATCCAAGTGAAGGATCACGAAGACTGGTGAAGATACTTTGCGAGAGTTGTCATTCCTGAATAAGACATTGATCAAGCCTAACCCCCGGTAGGCCCGAACCTCCCTAGTCAACAACAACATACACATTACGGTGTATCATCATCAGTCATCTCCGAAGTCCTTGAGACATCTGCATAGCTTACATACATACTTCTAAGAGATTCACTCTTTGCTATTTGAAATCTGCGATGTTCTTAAGCTTGTAACCTCTAGCAGCCTCCAAACCTATTCTTTCTCTTCCAATTGCTTGAAAGTCTTATCCTGAGTTGGAGTAGGTTCGTCAACAGCAACACCTTTTCCCTTTCTGGCATCTCTAACAGGTGATGAAGGAGATTCAGGTGTAGTACCACTACCAGCAGGAATTGTTTCAGCAGCAGGAACAGAACTAGGGGTAGGAACTGTTGTGCTACTAGGAGAAACAGTTGAAGGACCAGTAGTAGCACCAGCAGGAACATCAGAACCACCAGCAAACTCATCAGTAGGAATAGAGGAACTAGGCGGAATATCAGCTTCATGAGAACCACCATATGACAGCAGAAGCAGCAGCAGCTATAGCTACTTCCTATCCAGCTTGATAGAGGATCCACATCTAGCACAGATCCTCCTCCTTGGTTAGAATCATCACACATACTTCCTTTTTCTACCTTTGAGTTTATCCTCCAACAATTTTACCCTCTTAACCAGCTTTCCTACTACCTCCTTGAACAGCAGCTTGTGTGCTTTAAGTTCAGATTCTTGAGTATTCACTTTCTGCACAAGAGTGGACACTAGAGAAGACAAAGCTGTTAGTTTATCAAGAGCCTCAGCACCATCTGAGGTTGTACCTGCAGGTGGAGCTTGAGTGGACCTAGGAGGTGAGGTATGAAAAGAACCTCCCATTGTTTCATCTTCCACATTTGTGGAAGTGAATAGGTCAGGAGTAACCATAGTCTTGAATAAGAGGCATGTAGGTCTGAAGAGGGACCCTGCTCATTCACCTGGATCACTAGAAGTATCAGTATTGTTCGGGGGTGAGGATTCATGAACATGAAGGATCAGGTTCGAGATAGTCTCAGTATAGTCCCTGATGTTAGATGGTGGCACTTCCCCTAAACTTTTCACCTGCAATTGCAGCTTGACAGGGGGAAAGCATTTAGCCAAAAGTGGCATGTGTTCCCTTGAAAATTTAACCTCATGAAAGCAACATTTTCCTTGTCATTTAAAAGCATGATTTTTTGGTATTCCTAGGTTTTCAATTTCCAAAATCAAATTAAAGAAACCTAGGAACATCAAAAACTTTTTAGGGATTGTGATGTTGTTAACCATCCCTTTGAAAATATAGCTTGACCAATTATACCTCCTCCCCTCAGTCAGACAAATAAGAGCAATAGCCAATTGGCTTCCAAATTGATCCCAGCTACCTGATTTGGTACTGAGACAATGTGAGATAGTGTGAACCAAGAACCTCCATTGAGGTGAGAATTTGTTCTTGTGGAAGGTCAGCTTGCCTTCAGTAGGGTATCCAAGATTGTCCATACCTAAGTATATTTCCGCTATGGGCAAGTCCTCAACACCACCATCATCATCTAATTGAAGTTGGCTCCTAACTAATGATTCAGTAATGGTATAGGGAGTCCTATCAATGGTGGCCAGTATAGCTGGAGGGCCTTCCTCAGAAGCTCTGAGAGAGGCCGTGGACCAGAACTGTTTGACCAACGATCATAGATGATGGTCATGGCAATAGCATACCTTTATGTGCTAACCCTGCAAAAAGTCAAGAACTTGGTGGATAATCGGCACTATCCATTTGATTCTCCAAGAAACCCACCTTGTTGTGCTCATCACGATACTTAAGTGCGGCCATTGATTTGATGATTACAAAGAATGTGGTTGAGTGTTAGTGCTGGTGTTGGATTGCAGGGGTAAGTTACTACTGGTTGGTAGAGGGAATCGAGTTTGTCAAAGAGTGAGTGGAGTGAGTAAAAAGGGCTGTTAAAAATTAGGGTTTGATCTAAAAGGTAACTGTAAAAAGGAGAGTAAAGAGTGATTATCCCTTTAAATAGGTGACCCTTTGATAAATTAAATGCCCAATTGTCTCAACTATAACTTTGAATTAAAGTAAAACTCAATTTAAGACACCCGCTCAAAGAAAAGTCAACCCTAAAGAAACTAACAAGACCAGTAGGAACAAGTAAAGCTACCAGTAGGAACTCCAGCAACACCAGAAAAGACACTTAACCAATCAAAATGAGTACTTTATCATCAGTAGAAGGCCACATGCTCCATGCAAATTCACACTCATGAATCATTCATCTGCAAAAGGTTAGACCAAAACACACAAAACATATACAAAGAAAAAGGAAAAATTTAACTACCAGTATCAACTAAGACTATCAGTAGAAAAAAAATGAAAACTACCAGAAGAAAAATATATTTAAAACTAAGTGGTAAACATAAAAGAAAAACCTACTACTTATACAATTTTACAACAGTAGTCCTCCCCTTGGACTCAAATCCTCCCCTTAACCATGGCATCTAGGGATTAAGCATCCCAATGTGAACCACTAGATGATTAAACCTAGGTCCATCAAATGCCTTGGTTAATAAATCAGCCACATTTTCATCTGTGTGAATCTTAAGCACCTGGATTAGATTTTTCTCATTTGCATCTCTAATAAAATGGTGCCTAATTTCTATGTGCTTTGTTCTTTGGTGAAAAACCAGATATTCAACAATGAAATGTAACTCTTATTATCAATAAAAATTTTGGTGTTCTTAAGTTGAACCCATAATCAAGCAATTGATTTTTGATCCCAAAGTACCTGACCACAACAAGTTAGCAGCAGCAACAAAATCCCAGCTTCAGTTAAGAAGTAGCCACAATGGTTTGCTTTTTGCACTGCCATGAAATCAACCTTCTACCCAGGAATTGACAACCACCAGTTGTTGATTTTCTATCACCATGAGAACCAGCATAGTCACTGTCACTATATGCTTCCAACACAAAGGGAGAATCTCTTGGGTACCATAGACCTAGCTTAGGTTGGCCTTTAAGATACTTAAAGATCTTCTTGACTGCATTCAAATTGGAAGTCAAAGGTGTAACCTGGTGTCTAGAACAAGCACTCACTGCAAACTGAATATCAGGCCTTGAAGCTGTCAAATACATGAGGGAACCTATCATGGATCTGTATAAATGAACATTAACAGCATCATCAGGTTCATCCTTGGATTTTGGCTTTGAAGCTTCAAAGGGTGTTGTTGCAGGTCTCACACTCTCCATATCAAATTTCTTAAGCATGTCCTGGACATACTTGTCTTGGCTGATAAAGATCCCTTCAGGCTTCTGCTTCACTTGTAAGCCTAAGAAAAATGTTAACTCACCCATAGCACTCATCTCAAATTCCCCTTTCATCAAGACCTCAAAATCATCACACCAGGCCTTGTTTGTAGACCCAAAAATAATGTCATCCACATAGACCTGAACTAGTATGATATCCCTAGAATTCTTCTTAATGAAAAGAGTTTTGTCTATTGTACCTCTTCTGTAGTTATGCTTTAACAGAAAAGTAGACAATCTTGCATACCAGGCCCTTGGTGCTTTGAAGTTCACATGAGCCATCCTTCTATGCCATTTGGTAGACTCAACTAAGGATGCTTTTGCCAGCAAACAGGTGACATCTCTTTCAGGTTTGATGTCAGACAAATTGAAGCAGTAGAGATTGTTCCTTCTTGGAACTCTGAGAACCACCTGACTATTCTCAGGTAGTTGGAATTCCTTAGAGAGAACAAGACACTCTTTATCAGTGAAAAGGACTTTGTTCTTGGTATCACAAATTTGTGAAACAGAGAACAAGTTAAAGTTTTGAAGCTCTTCCACATAATAAACATTCTCAAAGTTCAATTTGGAAGTCCTTATAGTGCCTTTTCCAGTGATTTTGCCATCTCCACCTCCAAAAGTCACAGTACCTCCTACAATCTTCACAAAGTCATCCAATTTCTCCTTATTGCCTGTCATGCTTCTGGAACAACCACTATCTACAATTCCTAAATCTCTATTCTTATGAGGATTTTCCTACAATAAACAATACAACACACATTAGTATACATGAGAGACCCAAGTCATTACTGACTTGGGCCTGCCTTGTGGATCATTTAAGAGTTAAACCATGTAGATTGATGAGATCCACCATTGTTCTTGGATCCCCATTGCATATTTGGCCTTTGAATTCTCCAAGAACAACCTGCTGAGGGCTTAACAGCAGTTCCCCATCTTCCCTCATCCATATTCAGTTGGTTATAATAGCCAGACCTACGAAAGTGTTGAAAATAATGGCTTGTTGGTCTGGTCATAGGTCGAGCAGTAGTATTTTTCCAACCAGCAGAAAATGGTCTACCAGCAGGAACAGATGTTTGTCTATTCCTACTACCAGCAGGAACAGATGCTGCTTTTGGTACAAATGAGGGAATATTTGCAACATTAGTCCACATAGGTTTATTATTCAATTCCAACTGTTTCTCATAAAAATCACAATCTTTTATCAAATGAAATTTACTACCACAAACAAAACATGTCTTAGAACCAAAAGACTTTCTGTTACAAAGACTTCTACTGTTTACTCCACTCTTATTACATAAATTCCTAGGAGGTTTTACATTCTCCTTAAAAGAAAAACTAGGATTATCTTTGGTGGAACTTGGTTGTTGATCAGCAGTCTCTGTCATTGTTTTGAAGTCAACTGAACTAGGGGTAGAGGCTAAGGGTTCATTGGTCTTGGAGCTTGAGGACTTGACACTTGAAACACAGGATGCAAAGTCAGTGGTCTCTGAGTCTGAGGACTTGTCACTGTTATCACAAGAGACAAAGTCATTAGATACAGAGTTAGTTTCAAAATTATTATTGGACTTTGAACCATAGGTAAACTGTGTTTCATCAAGGTCAGGATTGTTGGAAGGAGGCATGAATGTTCCTGTTAGAGGAGGAGGAACAGCATGCATTCCAACAGTTTTGACAAACCTGTCATGGAGAGGTTTCTCTGCAACATCCTTAGGGGATGAGTCAAAGATGCTAGGGGCAGAGAGATCAAACACCTCATCTGATCCAAAAGTATCTCCAAATCCTAAACCAAATCTTGATCTAGAGGACATGGAACTATTGATCAGTTTGACCAGGTTTTTGGAAGACTCCTTCCATTTGTCAAATCTTGCATTAGACTCCTCAAGTTTAACCTTATCATTCAGGTTGTCAAGTTTAGCCTTTTCATTCAGTTTCTCAGTATATTTTAGCATGTTTGTTGTGTTTTCTAAATTAGCAGTTAAGATTCTAATTCTTTCTTCTAATGCTAGCTGATTACTTTGGTACCATCCCTTCTGTTGTTCTAAAGTTTGTAAAGTACTTTTATATGCTTGAACCTGAATATAACACTCTTTGTATTGAGCTTCTACATTGTCAAATTCCTTTTTAAGTTCAGCATATAGATGTTCACAACCAAAAGGACAAGTTTGTACCTGAGAAGAGATACCCATGAGGGCAAATTCAGCAGCATCATTAGAAACATCATCAGCAACATCACCAGTAGCATTACCAGTAGCATCCTCCTCAGCTCCAGCAATCATCCCATATACTTGAGCAGCACCAATTTCCACATCTTCTCCTTCATGATCTGACCAGTTCACCATAGAATCAACAGACAACAAGGCCTTGGTTTCTTCTCCCTTATTCAGCTCCTGAAGTTTGAATGAAGAGTACCTTGCTTTTGAATCCACCTGTTTCCCTGTACATTCTCTAGCAAAGTGACCCAATTCAGAACATTTATAGCATTTGACCTTCCCTTTGTCAAACCTAGCAGCATCCTTGTTGTTAAACTTCATCTTTCTTCCTGCTTTCTTTTCAAATCTGTTAATCCTAACAGATAGCATTGCCATTTGCCATTTGATGT
The DNA here is from genome assembly GCA_026074375.1 of Tanacetum coccineum. NCBI lineage: Eukaryota > Viridiplantae > Streptophyta > Magnoliopsida > Asterales > Asteraceae > Tanacetum > Tanacetum coccineum. The sequence continues at coordinate 10,594 of BQNB010116782.1, forward strand.
CTAGTTCCTCCAAGTCCATCTTCCCAATCTGATCAAAATCTTCATAAGTGATCTGCTGTTGTGGATCACTTTCAGCAACAAAGGAATGGAGAACACTTTCAATCACATTGCTTGAAGCAGCAGGAATTGATGAAGCAGTAGTAAAAGTGGTTGAATGGGATTGATCAGGATATGTCATCTTTGAATTAGTACTAGCAGCACTAACAAAGGCTGAATGGGTAGGAGCAGAAGTACCTCTAGAATCATAGCTTGAACCACCTTTCACATCAATTTCAAGAGTCCTAAGCTTGTTGTACAGATCATCAAAGCTTAGGTAATCAAGACCACCCTTTGTTTTAAGAGTGATTGCCACCTGTGACCAAGAAGGTGGAAGAGCTCTGAGAAACTTCATATTGCAATCTTCATTGTCAGGCTTAGCTTGCATCTGATTGAGTTGACTCAAAATCTTCTGAAACCTGTCATACCCCTTATGTAAACCCTCTGATTCAGTTACTTTAAAGTCAGAAAACTCCTGCTTTAGCATTGACTTCCTCATTTTCTTGGACTCCTCATTACCTCCAAATCTTGCTTTAACAGCCAACCAAATATCCCTTGCATCATCAAGATGATGAAAGTCAGCCATGTGATCTTCAGGAAGAGACTGAAGCAAAATTGTTCTTGCTTTTGTCTCTCTTTGAACAGCAATATGTTCCTCAACAGAAACAGGAGGAAGAATCATAATGTTTCCTTTTGGATCTCTTCCTGTTTTTTTCCTGCTGTTTCCATTTAAAACAATATTCCACAAATTATGATCACTATTCATGATCCAATACTCCATCTTCATGGCCCAAGTCTTATATTCTTCCTTCTTTAAGTAAGGAAATTTGGCATTATTATTTGAGACAGTGGTTGTGTGATACTGTTGTAGTTGTTGAGATTGTGTGGTTTGTGAGGGTTGAGTGTGATTTGGAGACTCAAAGACTGGTTCAGAAGTTGAAGCTGAGAACACGGGTTCAGTGGTTGATGGGAAAGTGAATGAAGATACTGATGGTGATGGCATAGGGTATGTTTGTGATGGATTTTGTGAAGTCATTGTGAAGTGAAAGTAAAGTTTCTTTAACAGAGGCTCTCTCCAGGCTCTGATACCACTTGTAGGTCCAGCCCTAGATAGATCTTTACGCCTGTTAAGGTTGTAGAGCACTTATGTAATCACAAGCAACTCTAAGAGAGACTCTAACAAATGAAACTATTGTTTACGCGAAATATAAACAACAGAGTTAAAGAAATTACTAAAACAATGATCCTCTATGGATCTTTTCTATTGATGATAAACGTGTTTTTCTAAATGAATTCAATGAGTTTTCTGTTACATTCAGCCAACCCGTAGGTTTCTTAAATACCCACGAAACTCTAACTAAAACCCTAACTAAAAGCTAAAGTGATAAGTGTTATCACTTCCTAGGATATCTCATGCATATCCCTATTACTAACTAACTTTACTAACAACCCGGAGTAAGTATAATACTACCAGGAATAATATTGTTCTACCAGCAGGAATGACTTTTGTACTGCCAGTACTAACTATACTATTATCCTTACCAGTAGGAACTACACTACCAGCAGGAACTGTTTACTCTACCAGTAGGAACTACATACCTACTAGTAGTAACTATCTATTACAAAGTTCCTAACATCTTTGAACTATTCCTTGATTCGCTAGATGCAATCACGTGATGAAGTTTTGCAGAGGCAGATTCTCTTTCCTTAGGCAAATAATGTGTAGTGACTGGTTTTGACAAATCGTTATTCACATCAATTTGGGAGGCAAACCGTGGTTTTGAAATCTAGGTCGTTCAGACTTAAACGCAGTCGTTGTCTAACAACTGATTGGTTTCTGTGTGGTTGTGAAACCGATTTCCCCAAGATTGATTGTTTTGCAAAATTAGTATTCACACTATTTCCTGATAGTTTCCTTAACTCATTTTTTAATGCTGCAATTACAAACCCCTTTTCCCGAAGTTAAGCTTTGAATTCATCATTTTTAGCAATCAAAGAAGTTGTGTGTTCGATAGTCTTAGCTCTTGTTGTCTTGATAGAATCAGACAGTTCTTTGTAATGCCTTTTCAAAGTCTCATTTTCCTTAAGTAACTTAGCCACTTTATGTTCCAATTTGATGTTTATTGTTTCAATTACATCTATGTCATGTTTAACCTTGGCTTCATTACTTTTTACATTCGAAAATTGACCATGTTGCCCTTCTTTTAAAGCTTGATTTTGATATTTAAGTTCAAGATTAACACAATGTGCTTCCATTCTTAAAAAATCTTTTTGAAATTGGGCAACGGTCTTTTTTAGACAAATATTTCCAAACTTTAGAGATTGATTTGAAAGTTCAGTTGTTTTGTTATCAGTTAATTTAGCAGGCAAATGACATGTGTCATGACATTGTTCAGCATTCTGGTCAACCTCTCCTTCATTATTGAATTCAGGTTGCTCAGTATGCTGTTGTCCTGTAGTAAAGACATTGATTTCAGCAGTCGTTTGTACCTCAGCCATTGGCTCTTCATCATATATGGGTCTGATATCTGCATCATCAACATGTGCATCATTCCTTAATCTGCTGCTTTTATCCTGCTCTTTTGATTCTGTCCCACTGCTTTCTGTGTCAACAAACTAGCATCCAATTCTTTACTCGGATCAACCTTTCCCTCTGTTGTATGCATCTGTCTTTCATTCACCTAGCTGTCATATACTCGTTTATGATGTGCTCTTTCATCAATCGACTTCTTAAAAAATTGCATGTGTTGGATCAGTGTATCACGGAATTCTAGAATCGCGAGTTGAGTGTATTGTAAAAAGTAGTTACGTGTCATTACAACATATTTATCATCCAAATAAATCTGTGACTTGATGAACATCTGAAACTGTGTCTCGAGTACTTTAAAAGCAGCAATGGATCCAACCTCTTGAAATTTTTCTTTGTCAAGTTGCTTTTCTAGTTGATCCACGTTTAGGAACATTATGCCTGTGAAAGTATCTATATCTTGACCAAAGAGTGTCGCAAATGCGTGTTTGAAAGAAGCTTGAGGTGTGAATGAAGTTGTCTAAAAGATACCATGCAACTACTTTTTGCTTTGTCATGAGCTTGTTGCATTTGTTGTTCTTCCGAATTATAACACGAAGATAAAGTATCTTTCGTTTCCATTTTACCGTGAATTGAAGTGAAAATGATATGTGTTGTGATTGAAGTTGTGGTTTTGAATACAATTAACGTTCACGGGATTTTACAAGTCTATGATTTAAACCGATAAAAGGTTTAACGGGATTTTACAAAATCAATAGAAAACCGTGAATGAATAATTGTTTGTTGTTAAGGTTTGTTTGTTGTTTGATTAGTGTCTTTTAAGTCCTTGATGGTTTAGTTTGATGTTGGTTAAGGTTTAACTAGTTGACGTTTTAAATTCCAAAGTCCGTATTGTCCAAAGTTAAATTTTACCAAAAATGGCCTTTGCACCGAAAATGAATCGCCGAATTTGGGGCTTAACCGAAAATGGAGCACCAAATTTGGTCTAATGAAAATGATTTTCGGTTCTATGTGAATTTGAACAAACCGCCACCAATAAAATGCCAAACCACCACCAAAAATTTACCAAACCGCCATCAAAAGTTGACCAAACCGCCACCAAAAGTTGACCAAACCGCTGCCTAAATTGCTTATAAACCGCTACCTGTTTTTAGTAATCCGCTGGCCAATTTACACTATCAAACCACTGCCTATTATAAGTCAAACCGTTGGCTAATCTTAACTTAAGTAAACCGCTGCTCATTCAGAAACTTAAACCGCCGCCAAAAAAACTTATCAAACTGCCATTAGAACATTGTCAAACCACTGCCAAGTGGAAATTTGGACATAGTAACGTTTCTAAATGACCAAGTTTAATTTTCTTCGATTGTACCTGTTCAAACCGCTACAAAAAAATAGCAAACCGCTGCCTATATTAATATAAGCAAACCGCCACCTTATTCTTAATCAAACCGCCGCAATAAAGTTAAAAACAAGTAGAAGGTCGCTTTCTAGCTCTTTGTTTTCTAGCTAAAGCTTGGCAAACAAACGAAAATGTCCCTTTCTTAACACCAAACCGCCACATTAAACATAATACTTAAACTACAAACCGCCATGTAGAACTTATTTTTGAAATAAGCTAAAAATCCAAATAAGCTACTTACATAAGCTCTAACCTAATCAAATATGCTATAAAGGCTTATGAACTAAGTGAGTTGAAGAATATTAACAACACAACAACATGTTTTCTTGTTAATCTTCAAGAACAACCAAACCACCACTTAGAAAAACAAATAAGCCGAATTGAATAACTTAAAAAATAAACTAAAAGCTTACTTAGGACATGAAATGGCAACACTAGAGCTTATTTAACTAGCAGAGCAAGAAGAAAATAAGCTTAACAAACCAAAAAGCTTAAAGCTTTTTGAGCCGTGAGCTTATGAACACAATAAGCCACGAAATTTAGCTTATTAAACCACAAAACAATCACTATCCACCCGAGGCTCTTGATACCAAATGTCGGTAACCCAATAATCACTTCCACTTCATTACTTTGTAACACGAATTAAACAAGAAAAATAGATGGAAGATATGTAGAAGTTTAAAGAGAAGTTAGAGAGAGAAAAAAGAGAGAGAAAGTAAATGGTTGAATTGCAAATGTGAAAATTACAAATGAGACCAACACCCTCTCCATCCTTAGAGAGGGGTATTTATAGTTAAACCATGAGGCTTACATGCCTATGGTATTTCTACGGGCCAGGCTCGGGATTACTTGGGCTTACGCCCGATACACGTGACCAATTAGCTTAGATAAACGAGCCCGTTTACCCGTTCTACCCTATTACAATGTTACATAATTGAATGACCGAGACCTAATATTCTTAATGAACAAACTTCCTTGTTCGACTTAATATTTGAGGCAAACATTAACAAAACCAAACATTCAGATCTTCATAATAACGACTAATACCAGAAGGTATTAGCCTTCAAACATCATAATTAATACAAGAGTAATTATTTTAGCCAAGGTAAACTAACCGAGTTAACGAATGATACCAAAAACTGAACGATTACTAAAGTATAAGAAATTACACGTTGTCTTCGATGGATTGGAATGCGTTGCAAGACCCCTTCTGCTCTTTTTCTCCTCTGAAAATCGACTTTTATGGTTTAGGTATCAAGAATATGATTTAGCACACTTAAAACTCATTTTTGAGTTTTATGTTTATACTGTCTGGAAGACGGTTCGATACGGCCTTAACTAAGGGTTTAGGATACGTCATATTGAGATTCTTTAGAGTAATGACGCACGCTTGAATATCTTCTAGAATCTTCACATAACGATATAACCCATGTACGGCGTATGGTCTCCTCTAGAATAGGTCTAATAAACTTTTTCCCTTGGTTCTTTTGGAAGTTTCCTTTGTGGTCTTTTGGTGAGTGCATGCATGGATACGCCGTATCTTCCTTGATGGATACGGCGTATTGGTAGTCAGAATAGTAATCTTCAAAATATCTTCGTTTAAGCTCTAGAATGCATGCCTTTTGCTAATATTCACCAACTACTTCGTAATTACTGCAATTCTCAAATATAAATGATAAAGTAACAATTCTTTGCAGCAATTATATAAAATAGGTTAATTATATGGGATAAATGATGCTATAAAATAGACATTATTTGATGTCATCAAATGTATCAACGAATAATCGATCCTTCATATAATTTCTTCGGTCTAAGCTCTTGCGATTATCTCTAAACTTTCCTTCTTTTTTTGTTGCGATTTTTCTCAATTTTTTGATTTTTTTCTTTTTTTGCTATACTATACTAGGAAACTTGGTGTAATTTCACCATCTTCACGATCATAATAACTCCGGATAATTCCTTCGGTAATTCTTCATTCTTCGGACGTACCAATAATTGCGATGGTAGTAAAAATACATGAGTTTTGACTACTTTATACATTCCCATTTGCAATGTGCAAATTTCTTCCCAACCGTACCAAAGATAGAAAATTGACACAAGACTCGGGAAATACATACTTTACACTTTAAGCAACTAGCAACTAATAAATGGACATAATCTAACAGGGTATGCAAAGGTGTAAAGGTGTAACGAAACAGATAGTTGGTGTAATTCCTAAAGGATTGGCTCTACGGGTTGTTCTATGGGTATCTTACTCTTAAGATGAGAGTAAATAAAGTGTTTATACGGGGGTTAACTAACTAGTGTAGTTAGTTAATAAAACAACATGTATAGGCTTTTTAGGTGTAATCCTAAAGATTTACCAATTTAAACATGTTACTCCATCGAAATCAATAGTACTCATTATTGTGGTCTCAAATAGATATACCAAGCCAAGTTTTAAAGTCTACAACATCACCGGCACACTCATAATTTTGTGAAACTTGGGTAAACATTTGGAAACGGATAAGGTTAAATCCTCACAATATCTAACAAGGGTTATTGTGTGCAGGTTATGTATCAAGTAATTTCACAAAAGTATGAAAAAAAATTAATTTGAGCATAATTTAAGCATTTTAATGTGAAAAATACGACAAGTATCATTCTAATTCCCATCCCCCCACTTGATTTATACAACGTCCTCGTTGTATAGATAAAACATTAAAAACGGGAATTAAAAAGAATTACAATGAGAAATTCCCCTGATATTTTGCTCGGTAGATTCTCCATGTAGGTTTATTGAGCAAGAATTCATGTTGAACAGCCGTCTTGTGTTTCAAGACTCCAATACTTCTAGATTTCTAGATAGTAGATTCTCCACTTACATTGTCAATTTCTTTTCTTTCAGCGAGGTCCTGTGCAAATTATAGG
>BQNB010116783.1:0-21294 GCA_026074375.1 Tanacetum coccineum
TTTACATAAGATCATAAATTTCCTTAAGTAACTTTTATGTACAAGTTTATACCTAAACATTTTCCACTTAAACCAACATGTTAACATACTTATATTTTCCACTTAAACCAAGATAACAAGTTCATAACTTTTACATAAAATTATAAATTTCCTTAAGTAACTTTTATGTACAAGTTTATACCTAAACACTTGATAACAATTCGTTTCTAGATGAATACGATTGTTCTTCTCTTGCACTTGATTAGAAGAAGGGAGGAAGAGGGAATTAATCACTTGAAACAAGATCAAGATATGTTAGTGATAAAGATATGTGTTTTAGAAAGAAAGAAAGAAGAGACAAAAGTAGATGTGAGAAAATTCATGGCAAGAGGTTCTGTTTTTCAGATAGGGTGACCCAGTATTTAAAGAGGACAAAAATAGCCGTTACTCTGCTGGCGGTCCCTAATATGTTAGGGGGCCGCCAGGCCTATAAGGGGGTCGCCCGTAGAGTACGTACCTCTTTTTGTCTTTTAGTGGGGAATGTGTTATCTATTTTGGAACCTTCCATTTTTAGGGGAAAATTTGATTTCAAATTTATTGTTTTAATAAAACGTTTCTTTTATGAATAAATATTTTGTGTATATATTTTTGTAAATACACTTTTGTAGAAATGTAAGGTTTAAGAAATATATTTTCTTGATAACTAATCATGTTTAATAATTTGTTTATCCATACCTTAAGTGATTAATCTTAGAAATAGAATTTTATGATTAGAAATTTATAAATGTTTAATTTTATCGTAAACGTTTTTACATTTTGTTATTATCAAAACATCAAGAGGTCGAAAAATATAAATAACGTTTTTAGACATTATTTGTATTAACAATCTCCCCCTTTTTGATGATGACAAAATATAAACTCATTTAGTATAAAAATAGAAGTTTATAAATTACTAATGAGTTTAATTCCATTTCTCCCCCATTTTGTAGAATCCAAAAAGGTTGATCATTGAATTGTAGTAGAGAGAAAGAAATTGATGATTGAAGACTCCCCCTTGATGTAAGCTCCCCTTGTTCGGGGCACCAAGGGATCGATCTTACAATAATTTGTTTGCTATAAAACAAAGTTAGAAGTACAAGTGCAAACAAACATAGCACGACAAATATCTCAAGAGTATAATCCATACTTTAGAGACTCATAAATAAAGTGCATTCAAATTCCTAGAATGATCATACATAATCATATAGGACAATATATGATGATACAACATAAGATATGACAAAACATATTAAAGCATAGGTGAACATGAATCTAAAAATACATTAATCCAAGAAAATTCATGATTCATAGACATGAATTTTAAACAAAATGTATTTGGGTCATCCATTATTAGGCCATTTGAAAAAGGTCTATAGTTGAGGTGGAAAATGGGTTGTGAAGGCGGTGGTTAGGAGATACTCAAGATGAGCAAACATAATGTTCATCTCATCTCGAAGGTTCAAATGGAGGTTACGGTTGTGGAAGCAACAAATACAAGTTGATCCATGATAGTCATGATAGTTGTAGTAGAGTGGATGTCCCATGATAGGAGGTTGAGGTGGTGGTGGTGATGGTGAAGATGGACTTGAGAGATTTTCAAGAGGTGTGATTGGTGATAGTGATAGAGTGATATCCAATGAAGGAATGCTTTGGAGAGGTTGAGGATTAGATGGCCTAGGAGGAACATCCATTAAGTTTTGAAGAAAAGGATTTTGAGGTTGAGGAGAGGTTGGTTCATTTGTAGGAGGTGGTGATACTTGTAGCTTTGATTGAAAGGAAGATGAGGTGTTTTCATGACTTGAGGTGGTTTCTTTGGTTGATGTGGTTTTGGATGGTGCATTTGGAGGAGTTGGAGAAGAAGAGGTTGTTGTGGGAGATGGTGTGGAGAGGTTTTCATTGTCACTAGTTAGGTCAACAAATAGTTGCTTTGGTGGTATGATTGTTAGTTTGATTTTCTTCATGGAAGTTTGAGGTGTGAGTGGTCAAGGGATAGAGAATAGTTCATGATTTAAGATGTAAGAGATGGATTGAAGAAGTAAGGCATGGGGTTTGAAGTTTTAGATTCCAAAAAGTGTTTGTCAAAATGCAGAAATTATAGCTAGGCCTAGATGGGATAGTGGTCAACTGCACAGAAATTCAAGAGGTCACAGTAGAAGAATCTGTAACCTTTGACGGCGGTCCCTTAAATAATCGGCGGTCCCATATACATTAGGGGGCCGCCCAGTATTTTAGGGGGCCATTTTCTGGAGACAGGAAACTTTTTCCAGAATTTCCTGATATGCTGTATTAAAAAAAATTCTAAATTTCTAAATTTCCCTTTTTCAATCATCCTATTTCTATCATGTATCGTCTATTACTTATTATCTAATCTTCACAATAATCAAAATTATCGTGATTATTTGAGGGAAGCATATGTTAGGCAAATTTTTCATAGATTATAGCATGCATTAATATCATATCATATATATAGCATTTGTCTATCTAGGTGCATGCATAAGTATTGGTTTAGGATGATAAAAATGAAAGACTAATACATGGCAAGCGAACGTTGCCATACTAGTAATAAGTTACTAATAAGTAGCATAAGTTTAAATACCTAAACATAATAGATTAGTAAATAATATAGATAATAATGTCATAAAGCAATTCCCCTCATTGCTCACTTCTTCATGTTTCTCCACAACCTTTTGAGACTTTTTCCGATTGACCTTACTCCACCACGCTGCTCATCTCGTAATTGTACTTGACGGTTGATGATTTCGGTTTGGCGGGTGTAAAATGGTTCCAAGTGAGGGTCAATGTTAGGTGGGTTTTGAAAAACTTGAGGAACTTGATTTGTTAAGGAATTGACATAACGAATTGGGGAAGGAGTGCTTGCACGTGAGGTCCCTTCATAATTTCAATCATCATCATCATCGTTGAGATGAGATGAGGATGGTTGATCGAAGGTGGAGGAGGAAGTGGATGGACGACCTCTTTTCGTGCCACGATCCCTTATGGGTTTTCGCTCTAGTTGAGCGGCAAGAGGGTTCATGACATGATCGTACAAGACATAGGACTCGTTGTACAACTCGGGATATTCTTTCATGATAAATTTAAACAAACGGGTTAATAGCATACCATAGGGTAGAATTAACCTAGCTTGCTTAGTGACCCACTCCATTCGTTTTACCATGTAATATGCAAGATTGAATTTTTCAGAGTGTACAACACAATAAAGCATAAAACAAAGACACGCAGGAACATAATCCTGATTACCCCCCAGACAGAACACGTTTTCCCGGATGATTTCCTCTAAAGGCTTCAAAGTTGACACGATTTTACGAGTGAGAATTTGATATTCAAGAACATCAATCTCTTCCTCATGACGGATGCGACGAACTTGACCTTCTCGATCAATTCGAATAGACGAAATGATGTCCTCAATGGAAGGAGGGTTGGTTTGATATGGACCATCCGAAGGGATACCATATGCCAACTCATCAAGTCTCCATCTATCGGTAAAGACACACGCGCCTTCACAAGGAATGTCAAGAATTTGAGCAAAATTTTCAAGAGAGTAGGAGAAGAGTTGATTTTGAATTACAAATTTGACAAACATTTGAACTTCGTTAGAATAATTGATTTGATATTGACTATAGAAATCGAGTATGAAGAGAGGACATATTTGTTCATTGATTTCAAGGAGACATTCGAACTCAACAAAATGAAACAAAGACCGAACATAGTTTAGGTCCGCAAAATTGTCAAAAACCACCCGACCCTCATAGATATAGCGTTCTTCAAGGTTCATTAGTTTTTCTCTTATTGGAGTATGGAATTCGAGGCATTGTTACCTAAAATGCCACAAATAAAATCATATTTTAATTTCCTATGCTTGTATTAAAGTTTTAAGCTTGTGTCTAGTGTGTGCCTATATGCAACAAATGTGGAGTAACGATTATCTCGACCTAAAAATAACATCTTAAGAGTTAATCCAAACGCTCCTTAATTTGATTTTGCTCATCCAAACAAGTCAAAAAATACGTATGAATTATGTATCTCAAAATTTGTTCATGAGACCATTATACATGTGTTTGAAAACGTTTTTGGGTTGGATTAACAATGCATAACCACAATTTTATTGTGTTCCTAACGTGAGTGATTTAAAAATAAAATTAGGGTTTTAGTTCAAAATTACTTTTTTTATAAACTCACTAATATGTGCAAATCCTATGTCTACGGGAAGCATATTAGTTGTACATTGTATCCTAGTAGTTCTATTTGTACAAAATTGAAAGAAAAATGGAAAATCCTAAATTTCAAGTTTTGGTGTTCATAATGAACCCTAGACTCAATTGAAAGAAAATAAATAAAATGACTTACAATTGATGATCTTTAAGATGTTGTGAATGATTGTTGATGTTGATTTTATCTTCAATTCGTGTTTTAGTGGTTGATTTTGAGTTTTTGAGTGAAATGGGTCGTGTTCGTCAATGGCAACACGAAGGGGGTGTTTGTTTTTTGTGTTTTCTAAATTTTTGTTCAAGTGTTCCATTTTATGTTCTGCTGATGGCGGTCCCATATCTCCTGGCGGTCCCAAATATATTGGGGGCGCCTATATGGGGGTCGCCCTCAGTCAAGGGTTTCGGACTCATTTTTGATGAAAATTTTACAAAGAGGAGTGACGTTTTAATTTGCATTTAGCGAATTAAGGGTGCGTAAAGTACTTCGAATGAAGTATTTAAGTTGTTACGACACGAAATAGAACACGGACTAGAATCGAAACTAGAAGAAGGAGAAGCGGACACATAAGGTTTATGGAATGTGTTCCATCATTCCTAAACCAAGACGTAGATAGTTAAACGATTCACGTTTAAGGGGTTTAGTAAGAATGTCGGCAATATTGTCGACGGACGCCACTTTTTCGATTGAGATATGTCCTTTTTGGACATTATCACGAAGAAAGTGGTGACGAATTTTGATGTGTTTGGTACGAGAATGTTGCACTGGGTTTTTGCTAAGGTCAATCGCGCCTTTGTTATCGCACATGATGGGAACGTCATCAAGTTGTACGTCGTAGTCGATGAGAGCTTGTTTCATCCATAGTGCTTGTTGACATGCCTTTCCGGCGCTTATGTATTCGGCTTCGGTAGTGGATATAGCAAGAGCGGTTTGTTTCTTCGAGAACCAAGATGTCAAACAACATCCTACGAACGTACAAATACCGCTAGTGCTTTTTCGGTCCACATAATCTCCCGCATGATCAGAGTCGGCATATACTATGGTTTCTATGCCGGTCCCCTTAGGATACCATAATCCTAAGTGCGTAGTGCCTTTAATATATCGGAAGATACGCTTAACCGCTTCAAGGTGAGAGGTTTTGGGAGCCTCTTGGAAGCGGGCACAAAGGCAGACACTAAACATGATATCGGGCCTACTTGCCGTTAGGTATAATAAACTACCTATCATGCCTCGATACTTGGTACTATCTACCGACTCACACTCTTCATCTTTCGTGAGTTTAGTATCGGAGGACATGGGGGTTTTCATTGGTTTAGAATCTTCTAGACCAAATTTCTTAAGCATTTCTTTAATATACTTAGATTGATTAAAGAATATACCATCTTCCATTTGTTTAATTTGTAATCCAAGGAAGAAGTTAAGTTCACCCATCATGCTCATCTCGAACTCGTCATGCATGATTTTGGCAAATTCATCACACATGTCTTGACAAGTCGAACCGAATATGATGTCATCGACATATATTTGAACAATGATGAGATTTGAACTTTTCTTCTTAGTAAAAAGAGTGTTATCTACCATTCCCATTTTATATTCATGTTTAATAAGGAAAGCTTTTAATCTATCATACCAAGCTTTGGGTGCTTGTTTAAGACCATATAAAGCTTTCTTTAATTTATAAACATGATATCGAGCCTACTTGCCGTTAGGTATAATAAACTACCTATCATGCCTCGATACTTGGTACTATCTACCGACTCACACTCTTCATCTTTCGTGAGTTTAGTATTAGAGGACATGGGGGTTTTCATTAGTTTAGAATCTTCTAGACCAAATTTCTTAAGCATTTCTTTAATATACTTAGATTGATTAAAGAAAATACCATCTTCCATTTGTTTTATTTGTAATCCAAGGAAGAAGTTAAGTTCACCCATCATGCTCATCTCGAACTCGTCATGCATGATTTTGGCAAATTCATCACACATGTCTTGACAAGTCGAACCAAATATAATGTCGTCGACATATATTTGAACAATGATGAGATTTGAACTTTTCTTCTTAGTAAAAAGAGTGTTATCTACCATTCCCATTTTATATTCATGTTTAATAAGAAAAGCTTTTAATCTATCATACCAAGCTTTGGGTGCTTGTTTAAGACCATATAAAGCTTTCTTTAATTTATAAACATGATCCGGTTTTTCGAAATCAATGAATCCTGAAGGTTGTGCCACGTATACCTCCTCATTGATAAAACCGTTCAGGAATGCACTTTTTACATCCATTTAGAATAGTTTAAAATCTAAGGCGCAAGCATAAGCTAATAATATTCTAATCGACTCAAGTCTAGCAACCGGAGCATAAGTTTCATCATAATCGATGCCCTCTTGTTGGTTGTAGCCTTGAGCGACTAATCTAGCCTTATTTCTAGACACAACACCATTTTCGTCTAACTTATTTCTAAACACCCATTTAGTTCCTATTATAACACCCCGCATTTTTAGGTCATACTCCGCTCCCGACTAACTCATAATATAATTTTTCTATCAAGTTATGGGACATTTGCGTGTGTGTCTTTAATATTTCAATACTTACACGAATTCATACGCTTCATGAATGTAGCCAAGGCGTTCATAGACGTAGTTAATATTACGTCAAATTATCAAACCATGTATATTTTTCCTTCACTTGTTAAGACTTTACATAAACCCTTCATATCCGTTATGTGAATTATTTTCGCGTCAAGAAATAATACACTCTCGCTCATTTAGTCCAAGTGAAAATAATTGAACCAAACTCCACCAACATGTTAAATTGTATAAAGCAAGGATAGACAAAGTGTTAAAAATAAAAATAGTCATGTACCCTCCTACAAAATAGCATATGTCGACTGGTCCTTACTCCTTCACTGGGTCCATACACGTTTTCCTTGTTTTAAACTTGGAAGATATTAACAAGATATCTAAATTCCTTTTATCCAGCATGTAAAAGCCCTAACTATTCTCATTGCCAAGCATATCCATCTTGTGAGTTCCTGGTGCTAGGATAACATTGGTTTTGCTTCTAAGGTTTCAACAGTAACCACCTTTTTATAACTATGCATTGACTAAATTAAAACCCAAGAAATTCTTTGCCATGAATGGGTTAACATAAGAATGTGACCCAAGAACAAATCACTATACAAGCCTTATATGCGTGTATATGAAGAACATGCATGCTCCCTGGAAATTTTCCTTTTGACCACGCCATTTGATTGAGGAGTGCGTGGAGCCGAGAAGTTTATGTGAATGAACCAATGGCATTACAAAATTCTCCAAAATAACACCCTCATTATCAAACTCTCTACCGTGGTCCGGTTTCTAATATTGACAACTATTGAACAACCTAATTGGTTTTTGGATTTCCCCTACTAAAATATTTCGAATTGATCAAAAGCTTCGGTTTTTATCCTTAAGAAATCTATTCCAAGTATACCTAGAGAAAGTCATCTACTATGACTAGGGTGTAACGGTTTCCTCTGTAACTTCGTACGGCGGATGGACCGAAGAGATCCATATGGAGAAGTTCTAAGCATCTAGTCGTTGATACTACATTCTTAGCTTTATGACTAGCGTGAGCTGTTTTCACCATTTTGACAACATCACAAAAAAAGTTGATCAAACTTTAAGCTAAGGTAGGTTTCTAACTATTCCTTAGAGGCTAACGATTGAATGAGAAGCATATTTGCATGTTCCCTAATCTCCTATGCCACAAAAGTGGAATTGTTAGCGAAGCTTTATGATGTAGGCTCGACCCATTTGGCTTAGGGTTTCTTTTGTATTACTTGTATTTATACTCGACACTTTGTATGTTTCATAATCAAAATACACAGAACAATTGTATCAACCCCTACATGTTATCACTAGGGTTTCTCCAGATCCTAAAACAACTCGCTTCCCCCGCATGTTTGTAACCTTTTCAATCACAGTTTCTGTTTTAAACCGATTGTTTCTTCTCGGTGGGTTTCCCAATTCTCGACTAGTTTAGTCAACGTTTCTTGGCTAAGAAGTTTAGCCACTTTTTACCGATTTACAGTTTCAATCGGTGTTTGTTTTGGTTCTTTTCTTCTCTTCTCCCACGCAAACTCCAAACACTTGCTAACTGTTCCCACTGTTTTTCTTTTTTTTTACAAACCCTGAATACTTTAGACCTGAATCTACAAACCCTAAAAACTTACAGAACCTACATACTACGCACTGTTCGTCCGATCAAACATGACAAACGACAACACCACCCCGCCCCACAACCGGCATTACCTTATCGGATAAACTCATGGCTATTGAATCATTTAAACCAATTTTGTTCCCTAAAAAGAAAAACTTGATGTCGCTGCGATGAATATTACCTTGTGGGTGTATTACTTTTCCCATCTATTCATGGTTAATAGGGATTTTGATTCACTTGTTTGATCCACCCCCCGGTTGCCTCTTCATCCACTTACGTCTCCTACGATCCACCACCTAAGGATGCCGGAATGACCAAGATTGATTTCATCATAGGTCTTTGGATATTCTCCACACCTGCTTCCATCACTAAGGAAACGTTAGTTTTGATCTAACCACTACAAGCCAAGGATGCATGGACATATATTGAGGCTATTTTCAAGACAACGAACGCCCCCGGCTATGGCTGATGAGAAAAGCCGAACTAACGCAAATTGAAGCTTGGGGATTTATCTATTGACGGGTATTATTAAAAGATAAGAACTATTGTTTCGGTTCATAATGGTCTTGGTTCCCCTCTTAGCAATGATGATGTTGTTACTTTCAGGCTTGAGGGTTTACCTTCCACCTATGAAATGATCTCATACCGTATTTGTTAGTCGGGAACACCTTTTCCCGATCTCAAACGGTTAATTCCTTGTTGAACTACTCATGAGATCGCCGTAAAATTCTAGTGGTTCAAAACCCACTTATTGATGCTAACCATATAACATCCGCTTTCTCCCATGGTTTTAATGTCTAAAATCCAACACTAGTGCTGCCGGACGTGGTCCTTCTTTGGAAAAAGTAAACAACCCGTGTTAGAGTTTTGCTAAGGGTTCTTGTCGGTTTGGTGATGCTTGTAAGTATCTTCACAATGGTGTTCATGGCAAGTCTACTTTGCTCCCTCGTACCTCGGGTTTGGCTTCAAGTGTGCCGGGTGTGACACGCTCGGATTTGGATATGTTGCAATCCCTGTTGGCTAAGTTTGGGTTAAATGCTCCTAATATTTCACCCAGCTCTCCCTCCAGTAGCTTATACAGTTTTGTCCCTCCTGGGTTTTCAAAGTGGTTCAGCCCAAATATCTGCGCACCCACTATTAAGTCCGCATTTTGTCAGGTTCTTTTGGGGTGTCCAATATGGGAATGGTTAGGTTATTCCCACAAGGGGTACAGTATCCGACGGGGTCACCACAGCAGGGGGTCCATTATCCACAGCAGGGGGTTCAGACGCTTTCTGGTCCACCGCAGGGGGTTCACCTTGTACCTGGAACTTCACAGCTGCCAGTTCAGTTTACGACAGGGGTTCAACAGCAGCAAGGGGGTTCTTTCCCTGGTTCGGTTCACTTGGGACAGTCACGGGCGTAGTAGTGCCTTTTTCATCCGAGTCAGCTATTTACGTCCGGTTCACAAGGTTTAGGTCAAGCTACACTTTTGCCAAAAAAAAAAAAAAAAAATGCATTTAATACCACTACTTCTTCAAGAACCCCGGCCTCGGCAATTGGAACATGGATAACAGGTGTGAAGTTCTCATCTTAAAGATTCTGTACATTGTCTTAGTGATATTCTTAATATGTGCATTTACCCGTCTGTTGCAGTTGGTGACGGGCGTTTTATTCCCGTTACTAACTCTGGCCATAGTGTTTTGTCTACCCCTTTTCGTCCACTTCGTTTAAATAATGTCTTAATCACTCCTAATATTGTCAAAAACTTGATTTCCGTTCGTCAGTTTGTCCGTGATAATTCTTGTACAGTTGAGTTTGACCCTTTTGGTTTTTCTGTGAAGACTTCCAATAAACAAATCGAACGGGTGCTCCTCCGATGTGATAGCACGGGTGAGCTCTATCCAGTTAATGAAGCCCTCCACTAATACCTCATATAGCTTTTCCTTACCAGTCAGTATACTGGCATCAATGATTGGACATCCATGAAGTGAAGTGTTACGTCGTCTTGTGTCCTATGATATCTATTTCAGTAAATAAAGAAGAAACTATCCCGTTCTTTGCATTGCTATTCACTATGGTAAAATCCGTGAAGCATTTTCGTTTGTTTAGTTCGTTTACATTTCTGTTACTCGTTAATACATGTGTTCACATCGATTTGTGGACCACATCCAATTCAGAGTCTTTTTTCTGGTTTCCAGTATTAATGTATTGTTTCTAGATTCATAATTCTTAGTATGTTTTGGGGTTTATTCCATTAATGAATAATCTATGTTTTGTCTAAATTTCTGTATTTTGTAATTATGTTCGTATACTCATTAGTGTGAGCGCGAGAGCGATTCATTTCATTGTGAATAATGGTGTGAATTTATAATCATGCTTTTCATAAACTATTTAACGATAACGGTATCCAATTTAGATTTTCTTGCCCCCGCACCTCACAACAAAATGGCAAATCTAAACGTATGATCCGTACAATTAATAATCTCATTCGTACCTTATTGTTTCAAGCACATTTACCACCCAATTACTAGACTGAGGCACTTAATATGGCAGTTTATTTATTGAATATTTTCCTCCGCAGTGCATCGAATAACACGAACCCTTTACCCGCGCTGTTTGGTGCGCAAACCCGATTATAGTGTCCTTCGTGTTTTTGGATGCCTTTGTTATCCACATATAGATACAAATCACAAACTTGGACCACGTGCCACACCTTCCATATTTCTGGGACATGCTGCCAATCATTTTGGCTATCGTTGCCTTGATCTTAACACCAATAAAATTATCATTTCCCGTCATGTAACCTTTGATGAAACGGTGTTTCCGTTTCCCTCCACCAAATCCACTACCACACCTTCCTATGATTTTTTTAGACGATTCCACTGACCTTATTTCCACAATTATCAACACCGGTCTATACTCCACTAGTTGACGTACCTATACCGCCTACACCACCTACACCACCTACACCTCCTCCACCACCTACGCCTCAGTCTGTACCCTAAATTATACTTGAACATGCACCCGCTCCCCATTAATGATCCACCAACCGTGCAATTCATCCCATGGTCACACGTTTCTCTGTCGGGACTACTCATTCCTAATCCCGATATACGCTGGTCATGTGTCTACTATCTCTCCCTTACCTCGGTCTTATAAAGAAGCGTTTAATGATTTCAATTGGCGAAATGCTATGTTTGACGAGTATAATGCACTTATTAAAAATAAAACTTGGACTAGTGTACCTTGGCCGAAGGGTGCCAATATTGTTCGTTGTATTGAGGTTTATTTGCCATAAAGTTTTTGGTTGATGGCACTCTTAGTCGGTATAAACAAGGCACGTCTTAGTTGCCAATGGTAGCACGTAGTTGAGGGTGTTGATGTTGATGAGAACTTTTAGTCCGGTTGTTAAGTTCGGGCACTAATACGGACTGTTCTTAGTTTAGTTTATTTCTCGACTTGCCTATTCATCACTTAGATGTCAAGAATGTCTTTTTTACATGGTGACTCTATAAAAGCTGAGACTGTTTATATGCATCAGCCTCCCGGTTTTCGGGACCTTGAGCATCTGGATTATGTTTGTTTATTGCAGCGATCTCTCTATGGTCTTAAGTAGGCACCTCGCGCCTGGTTTTAAGCGTTCGCTGCTTTACATTACTACTACTGTTGGATTTACTCCTAGTTGTTGTGATTCCTCTTTATTTATTTACAGACATGGTGATGATACAGCATTTTTGTTACTTTTTGTGGATGACATTGTTCTCACTGCTTCATCTGATCGTTTGCTACACCAGATTATAGCCTCTTTACATCGCGAGTTTTCTATGACAGATTTGGGTGCTCTTAATTATTTTTTGCGTAATTTCAGTTACCGTGACCTTCTGGTATGTTTCTGTCACAAAGCGAAATGTATGCTAATGGAGATTTTTGGAGCGTGCTCAAAATGGTTGGTTGTTTAATTCTTCTCGGACATCCTGTTGATACTGATCACAAGTTGGGGGATGGAGGTACTACCCTGTTTGTTTGATCCTAACTTATACTCAAGAGTTTTAGCAGTTCTCTTCAATATCTCACATTCACTAGACCTGATATTTACGTATGTTGTGGCAGCATGTTTTGTCTTTTATGAATGGCATGACCCACGGAGCCCACATTTCTCTGCTCTTAACGGATTTTGCGGTATGTTCCAGGGACTTTGGACTATGGTTACAGGCTATTTTATCCAATCTACTACTGATCTGATGCTTATATCGGATGCAGATTGGCTGGTTGCCCCCGCTACCGACGGTCTACTTCGGGGTATTGTGTTTTTCTTGGCAACAACTTACTCTCATGGTCCTCTAAGCGTCAGCCGACGCTTTCTCGTTCCAGTGCTGAGGCTGAGTATCATGGTGTTGCCAATGCTGTTGCTGAGACATGTTGGATCCGGAATTTACTTCGTGAGCTTCATACTCCTTTATCTTCCGCCACTATTGTGTATTGTATAATGTGATGTTGTGTACTTGCTATCTAAAGCCGGTTCCAACATCATCGAGTACCAAAGCACATAGAGATGATATTCATATTTGTTCGGAGATTTGGTTGCTACTGGGCAGGTTCGCGGTTTTACATGTACCTTCTCCGGTTTAGTATGCGGATATCTTCACTAAGGGCTTACTTCGGCATTAATTTGATGATTTTCGTGACAGTTAAGTTGTTCGTTGTACTCCCCCGCTCCAACTGTGGGGGAGTGTTAGTAGGCTTATGTTTGTAGGCTTGACCCATATTGGGCTTAGGGTTATCTTTGTATTACTTGTATTTATACTCGACACTTTGTATGGTTTCATAATCAATATACACAGAACATTGTATCATCCTACATAATTTTCATCAATCGTTGTTAGACAAATTTGATCCTTTGGCTTATTTCCTAATTTCATCACATATAAGCCTTTCTTCTAATTACCTCTACCTATGACTTTACCGTCCTTAGTGTTTTCACTATCATGTTCAAAAAAAGTTACTCTACACTTATTGTCACATATTTGTCCTATACATAGCAAATTAAATCCTAAGTTATCAACATGTTCTACATTATCTATTTTGAGAGAGTCATTGGAAATCATACCTTTGCCACATGATGTTACCCAGAAGATTACTATACTACCAAAAATGACGTTTACCCTCTATTGATATGCCTTTAAGTAGAGAAGAGCTTTTCGGTTTTCCCCGCATAAATTTTTGGAGCATCCGTTATCCTTAATCCATATCGTCGGGCTCCAGTCCGACTCTAAGGCTATCTATTATATAAGACAATAACTCCAAACATTGTCCCTAATATCTCATGGGTCTAAGAAGTTGTTTAGTGCCAAACATCCCCTTGCAATTTGAAGCAATTTGGTTAGGATGGTGAGAAGGAAGAAACTTTCCCATTGGCATGAACTTTGACGTGGAAAGTATTCAACCTAACGGGAAAGCCATGAGGTTTGGTTTATGTCCGACCAAACGTTTCCCTTTGGTTTGCGGTGTTTTAGGACGAGAATTAATTAAAATTGACTCTTCTAGAGGTGCATTTTTGGGATCTAAAATTGGGTTTAGAAAATCTAACTCTGGGTTTTGACAATGGCTTATAGAATTGTTTAACTTCATTGTCACTAGTAACGAGAACTTTGGCCATGTTTACAAGTATGTGTTTTGATCTAGGACCTAAAATGGATTTTTGAAAAGACACAGTTTTCTCAGATCCGGTCGTTGCTAGTGGTGGTCCCATATTTATTTTGGGGGCTTCCTGGTCATTTAGGGGGGCGCCAATATTTATGGGACCTCCATCAGAATACGCCTTTTTCTGAGCTTTCACAAATTTTATATCCTTAGTTCCACTAAATGATGCTTCAAATGAATTAAACCCTAAACCTAAATTAATCATTCGGAGGTGTTTTGATTACTAAACATTTCATTTAAAGCAATGTGTACTCTTTCAATTTGTTTAATCTAGTAGATCATCTTAAATTTTTTCATTCGCAATTTTAACGTACATGACACTTTGGCCAATCGAGATCAACTCCCTTGTTTTTCTCGAGTGGGATAATTTATCTTTTAATTCTCTAAGCTCATTTTCTAGACTATTTCTAGTACATAAACTTTTGTTTCTAGTGATTAATCTTTAGACTCCATTACATAACTTATCATATTCGTTGTTCTAAAAGCTATATCATCAATCGATGAGTTTTTCATCACAAAAGTAAGATGAATCGGAACATACCTCACTGACGGCGTGATCTACGAAGAATGTTTTCATCTTTGACCTTTTCATCATCTTCTTCACCGCTATCGCTCCAAGAGCCTCTGACAAAGGCTCTTTGGTTCTTATCTTTCGGTGGTTTTGGACATTCTCCAATAAGATGATTTGGGTCGCCACATCTAAAGCATTTTCTTTTCTAAACACTCTTTACCGTTCTTGTCATTACGACTTCTTGACCGCCTTTTTGTCGTTCCGAGGTGTCTCACGAATCTACCTCTACTTTAGAAGAACTTCTAAAGTCTCTTCTTACCGGCCATGGGCCGTACTCTTCGTCTTCACTCAACCCGGAATTCGAACACTCTTCATCACTAATTCTTTCCTTAGCCTTTAAAGCAATATATTTTCTTTGAACTTTTGCTTTGACTATTTCGGAATCTTTCTTGATGATCATTTTCGTAAACTATGAGTTCCTGATATATTCATACAAGTAGAAGTGACGTTAAGTCTTTCGACTCTTCAATTGTCGTGACTTTTGCTCTCCATTTAGGAGGAGAGCCAAGAAACTTCCTAAACGTAATTCTTAACTAGAAAAACCTTCATCAAATATCATTAAGACTAGTAATAATAAGGTATTAAATTCTAGCAAAAAGCACTATCTATAGATTCGTCCTTTGAAAATGACGAATTGTTCATATTGTTGAACAAAAGGTCGATCTTATTATCTTTGTACCTTGGACTATCTACCTTGATGGTGATTAACAAATTTTCCAAATTTCTTTTGTTTGCCGTGTTATACCGACAATCTTCATATTCTATTCTTTGGCAAAGCATTGAAAATAACCAAGCTTCATTATTTTTCGCAAGTCTCTTTTTGAGATCATCGGTTTGTTTTTCAAAAGGGATAACCTCATCTAATTTGGTTTCCGGATTTTGTACAATAGGTTGAAAAACACCATTGGTAATAACATGCCAAAGATCTAGATCTTTTGATTTAACATATGTCTCGAATCTATTTTTCCAATAAATAAAACTATCGCTTTCAAAGGGTGGTGGTCTTTGCATAGATTGCCCTTCTAGATATTTGTCGAAATCCATAGATCGATCCAAGCTTTGAAATACAATATATTTTAAAAATCTTGAGTGACCTTGCTACTGATACCAATTATAGAAACTAGAAGGGGGGAGGGGTTGAATAGTTTACACGTTTGTTTTACGGTTTAAAAGTTTACTTTCAAAAATGTATAGATCTGAGTTATATGTTCAATCAAATCACAATATGAACAAGCAATAACTATCTAAACTAAAACACGATAACAACAATAATAATGTAAAGAGATAAGGAAAGAAACAACCAAACCAAGACACCAAGATTTTATAGTGGTTCGGCTACGAAGCACCTCTTCGCCCTACTCCACTCCTCGAGTATCCGACTCGAGATTTCACTATGTCAATAAGCTCCCTTTAGGCGGAGAAAACCGTTTACACGTCGCTTACGTTATTTTCCGACACTAAGCTAAATGTCGAGTCTTAATCTTAGCTGGAACCAATCTACCACTTCACAAGATATATACACTCACAATACACTATCGGATCTACACAATATTCGAATCACACAAATACACAAGATAAATACAATAGAGTTTTGGTACTTAGAAGAAAGGAGGATAGATCACTAATTAACACTTCGTTTCTTGACAAATACGAGTTTTCTTCTCTTGCACTTGAATGAGAGGGAAGAGATGAGAAGAAGAGATTATATCACTTGAAACAAGATCTAAGTATGTTAGTGATCAAGAGTTTTAGTGAGAGAAAGAAGGTTTAGAGAGAGAAAGAAAAGATTGAAAATTTTCGTGCAAAGAGGAATGATTTTCTGCTGGGAATGGAGCAGTATTTATAAGCAGGGAATCCCAACGGCTCTCTAGGGGCGGTCCCTTATATATAAGGGGGCCACCAGGCCTATAAGGGGGCCGCCGCCTAGACTCCGCTCCCTTTTTTGTCTTTTTGTGGGGAAGGTTGTATCTGGTGAAGAAGCTTCCATTTTGGGGGGATAATTTGAATTTCAAATTTGAATTTCAAATTTTATGTCTTTAATAAAACTTTTTATTTTAATTAGAGAATATTTTGTAAATGTATTTTTGAGAAAATACTTTTGTAGAATTAAAAGTAAGGATTAAGAGAAAAATATTTTCTTGATCACTAATCATGCTTAATTAATTTGTTTGTCCATACCTTAAGTGATCACTAATCTTAGAAATGAAATTTCACATTTAATAATTTGTAAACGTTTATTTTTATTGTAAACGTTTTTACATTGTGTTATTATCAAAACGTTGAGAGATCGAAAAATATAAATAACGTTTTTAGGCATTATTTGTATTAACACATAGGATTTGCATAATTGAGTGTTTTTTTAAAAAAATTTGGTATGAACAAAACCCCCAATTTTCTTTCGAAATAGGTCATGTTAGGAACACCATAAAAATGTTTTAAGTCATTGTTAATACACTCCAAAAATGTTTTTGCATTCATGCATAATGATCTCATGAACATCATTTGAAATATTTAATCAATGAATATTTTCGACATGTTTGAATGAGAAAAATTGAATTAACGAGTGTTTGGGTTAACTCATAGGTTTTTATTTTAGATTCGAGTTAATCGCAACTCCACATTTGTTGCATAAGGCACACACTAGGTACAAATTCTTTTTAACAATACGAGTTCACAATAATAAAACATGGTATTACTTTTCTATTTGGGTAACAATGCCTCGCAAAACTGCCAAAGACCACCAGAATACTAAAAGCTATATTCCTAAAATATCAAATGAATACACCTTACCCTTAAAACAAAATTTTGAATTCCTTGAAAATCGTTGCATTCATGAGGGTCGGGTGGTTTATGAAGACTTTGATGACTTGGTCTATGTTATATCTATGTTTAATCATATAGGGTTTGAGTGTCTTCTCGAAATCAACGAGCAAATCATTCCTCGTTTCATTCTTGAATTCTATAGTCAATACCATGTCAACTACACTCTCGAAGGTAAAATGTTAATCGAGTTTGTCATCCAAGATCAATTCTTCTCTTACACTCTCGAAGAATTTGGTAAAATTCTTGGTATTACTTTTAGAGTTTAATGTTCTTTCTCTGACAAGTGGTTACTTGATGACTTGCAATATAGCGTCCCAACAAGTGGTCCTTATCAAACAGACCCTCCTCATCCTGATGACATCAAACTCGATATTTAAGAGGAACGGGAGGGTCGTGTCACTAGTATCCGTCATGAGAAAGTCTCGTGAAATCATGTCAATAATGAAAACTTGGGTCAAAATAATACGTGAAAATGTCTTTTGTCTTGGGGGTAACCGGGATCATGTCCCGGCGTGTCTTTGTCACATTCTTTATTGTATCACTAGGTCCGAACGATACAATCTTGCATAATTAATTGCAAAACAAATGGAGTTTGTCACCAAATAAGCTCGGTTAATTCTACCATACGGTATGTTATTGACTCGCTGATGAGGTTGTAAACTTCACTTCAAGTTTTACAACTCCCTAGGCCGGGTACCTAACCGTTGTAGTGTAGTATAGGCAAGACACGGGAGTTGTTATCGTTCTCTAGGGGAATAGGCGTCAGTAAAGGTCGTAAATGAATGTAGCTAAGAACTAAAGGTTGAGAGAATATTATTTTTGTGTTTTTATATTTTATGAAAGCAAGTAAAATCTCAGGTTTTGAAGGTGGTTTTTTTTAACTACTAATTAAAACTAAATTAAACTAACTAAGATTAGAAGAATCCGTATGATGAGAGAATAGTGTTTACTTAATCATGTATGATCCTTGGTAGCTTCTCCTAACACCATTGCATTGTCACACTTGTGATGTATATGTAAGTACTATTCTAATGCATGGTGAATTACACGAAAACGCTGTCTACGAAATAACTAACTAGAGAAACGCACAAGTAAAGTAGTATGACGACTATTACAAGGCCCCTAGTCTAGATAAACGCGTTTGTATTAATACCTAAAGGGGATCATCCATACACGGGTAAGGTAGTATAAAGACTATTACTGGTGGAATCCTTTCTATGCAATCATGTCTTACAAGATCTCACAATAAGGGACTAAACATGCACACACATCAACAAGAGACAACAAAGTTAGGATCTATATACCCATTCACATACAATCATAAGCAAACACTTAAAAGATCTAGCCTAGCATGTTCAAGATAGAGGAAGCACAATTATATATCAAACAATAAGGCATATTGAAAGATAGGAGATAAAAGAACTTCACTATGATGAATCAAGCAACTAGGGATAGTATAGAAGGGTTAGGAAACCCTAAAATACTCCCAAAAGTTGGTACACCTGGTTCTCCCACGAACTAAACCTTAATTTATTCTATCAAAAGTGTATATGAAAAATGTATAATTGAGTTTGTATATATATAATCCAGGTCGCGACGGCGTCACCATTTTCCAGACGCCGTCATCAAGCTAGGGTTTCTTTGGGTCTTCAAACTTAACGGTTGATCTATACGTTGTCTCCATGATGCAGACGGCGTCCCACTTTAGTCCAGACGCGGTCGGTAATATTCAGACGGCGTCTCCAGAGCCTAGTCTTGAATCTTCATCAATCTTCATACCCGTTAGCTACCTTGTTCGTTTTCTTCCTAAATTGAGCCCAAATCACGTGTATTTCCACCAAATGTCTTCCAAATGCTAAAAATGCAAAAAGAAACGATTAAGCACATATTTAAGACATTTTTGCATGATTATAAGGGTAAAATGACCCCGAAAGAAGTGATAAAATTACACCTCATCATCATACCGAGTGAAAGGCTTCATGGAACAACCAATGAATTATAACAAGAGTGAAAGGCTTAATGCTCAACAAGAGTGAAAGGCTTCGAGGGCATTTAACTTACTCTTTAACGGCTTCATAGCACAACCAAATAGACCTCGTAACTAGAAGTACAGGAAAAATACACTAGCATCTCACAATAAGTGTTTGGATTCTCTCTCTCTTGGTGTATAATGAATTATAACAATATGGAAATCGAAAATTTAACACTCATTACCTAGTCATAGCATATAAGTTACCATAGGCTTGATAAAGGATCAAACCTCCACCGCTAGCGTAAGTACTAATAGTTACCATCAAAGAGGACTTTAAAGGGTTGTGATGTGTAATTATCTGGGATACATGTAAACGGAAATGGATGGCATTTGGGAGAGTGACATTTGGGTGGATTTGAGTGAAGTGGTTAGTTAACTATCTTATGGGAATACACGTTGGCGTGGTTGCTAGTCGAAGACTCAGACAAGATATACAAACTCTACAAAACTCTACATCAGACTCTTTCTTTTTCTTTTCTTGACTCTATATTGAACATTAATAAATAAACTAACCAATAAAACTAATAAACGTAAATGGTAACCCGTACATTTTTTTCTACTTTTTATATATATATTTTTTGTACACTTTTGCCGTACCATTTGCAACATATAATACATCAATGGGGTTTATAGATCACCCCTACACTTGAACTTTTTACAGACTCAATAAGCAAACTAATCTAATGACCCCGAATTGGTTGGATCAAAATAACATGTAGACTATTCGGCAAACATATGGGGGTCTTGACTTAAATTTTCTTCCCCATTCTTTCGCGAAATAAATACTATCATGAATCCCAATCGTCCCAAAACAATATATACAAAGATAAGGACTTAGCAACCGTGTACTCTGATTCGTTCAATTATAGTATATATATATATATATAATATAAGCAACTAGGCAAATCACTCTTATGAAAGAGTAATAAGCTAATTACTAATAAAATATATTTCCAGAAAGTATTGATGAGAAAATTACCCTTAGGAAAGGATAAAGTTCAAATCATTCCGGAGTCGTTTTCCCAACGAAGCGTGAATATTGAAAATCTTGTTTCAGTTCGTGATCGCGTGCTTGAATAATCAAAATTTTGGATTTTGGATTCTAAATCTAATAACGCAAAGAGAAAGCAAATAAAGGCACGATAATCTAGGAATTAAGGCAATTTAAAGTTCTAACGACATTTAAAGCAATTAAAAACTAATTAATAACTAAAATTTACTAACTAATTAACTAAAAAATGACAAAACAAAACTCTTAAAACTCAAAATGCAAATTTCTTAATCTAAAATGTATTAAACAAAATTTTAAAAACAGAAAATATTTTTTATAAATTTTAAACAAATTAAAACTATTTTTAAAACAAATTAAGACTAAAAATTAAACTAAAAATACTAAACTTAATCCTAAAATTTTGAGAAAATTTATAAAAATACTAGACACTATTTTTGAGGTTTACAAAGAAGAACAACACAAAAAGCTTCTTCCAATAAGCAGTTAAAAATCAATAAGCTGATTAAGCTTAAAAATAACAATGTATAAGAATTAAATAAAACAAACTAGTAATGAAAAAGACCCAAGGGCGCAGTGTTAAGGTGTGTGTGTGTTGAGGGGGAGGTCACAGGTTCGAGTCCTGTGACTGTCTCTTTTTGAAAAACATTTTTTTATTTTCTTTTTAAAACAGCTAAAGTTTAAGCAAAAATAAGCACTTTTAATAAAAGGACTTAATGCCAGACTTATTAATAA
>BQNB010116784.1:0-21294 GCA_026074375.1 Tanacetum coccineum
TCCACAAGACAAACACTCTTTAAACGTGAAGAGGGGATTCAAACAATAATCGAGTGACGCCATAAGAATTAAACAATATAGAGGGTTAAGAAAAGAATTAAATGGATAAGAAGAAAAAGAAGATTATTTTTAGGTTTTTTAAACAACATATTTTATTAAAGGACAAAATGAGATTGAATAACTTAAACCAATAATCAACTTGTTTCACGGTAGCTCTCTAAAAGAAAAACGCACAAAGGAGCGGAGGAGCGGGAAAGCGCGAAGCTATTAAAAACCTTCTCCTTTCGGGTCGTAGTTTCTCGGAAAAACCCTCCTTATACCCCTCTTATAGTTTGTTAATCTAATAAAGATGAGCCGTACTTCACAAGTGACACAAATGCAAGTTTTATTCATTTATTGGTTTTTTTATACTTTCAATACTTTAGGAAAAGTATTATTGGTATTTTTTAATTTTTATAATACGAAGAAAATATTCACAAACGAAAATGATAACTTCACGAGGAAGGGTCTTCAAGGCACAACAAACTTCAACTCGATAATCGTCTCACGACCTCCCCGGCAGCGGCGCCAAAAATTGACTTCACCTTTTTAATACATATATAAATATATATAATATATAAATATATAATAATAAGGAGAAATATCAATAATAGTAGAGATAAGTATTCCGTGAGGCTTTTTAAGAAGAGTATTTCACTTTTATCCAAAGCAAAAACCCTAAAAAAACTTCTCGGGTCGTTTCCCGTCGAGGCGTGAATTTGAGAATCGAGAATCAGTTTGGGATTTATGCTTGAATAATCAAGAGTTTAATTTGATTTTCTATTTCTACGGGAAAAATAATCAAAAGGAAAGCTACACTAAAAACGAAATTTAAAAACGTAAACAGGACTTAAAAACGAGACTCGAAAACCTAAAACGAGCAATTTTAACCCTACGAATGCAAATTTAATTTTCCTAAGTCCTAAATGATAAAAGAAATTTAAAAAAAAAGAATTCTATTTTTTTGATTTTTATTTTATTTAATATGAATTAAAAAGAGTTTAAATAAAAAAAATTAATTAAAAATACTAAACAAATTAGGAGAAATCTGAAAAAATTATGAAAAGTACTTTGAAGAGTGCTTGATCTAAGAAAAATAAATTTGAGAAAACAGCTTATCGCAATTTTATTATGAATTAAAAACAGATTTAATCTAAATTAAATATTAAAAATACTAAACTAATTATAAAAATTCTGGAAAATACTAAAAAATACTTTAAACTATGAAGAATGCAGGAAAAATATAAAATTGGAAAAGTGCTAAACAAATAAGCAGGAAATTAAGCAAATAAGCAAATAAGCATAAATTGTTATTAAAGGTTAAAAGAATAAAAGGGAAGAACTATGACAGAAAAGACCCAAGGGCGCTACTGGTTGAGTGTGTGTGTGTGTGTGTGTTGAGGCTTTGGTGTATAAGGGGGAGGTCACAGGTTCGACCCCTTGTGGACGGAACCTTTTTGAAAACTTTTTTTTTTTTATTTTCTTTTTAAAAACTTATAAAATAAGCTAAGATAACTAACTTTAAAAAAGACACTTTTTACAAATTTGCAAATAAGGTGGTAAAAAGTACAAGAAGCTAACAAAGATGCCTTAAAAGCTTTTTGGCTTTAAAAACTAAATTGTTTTAACTTATAAGACTAAATAAGTGTTGGGAATTATACTTTGAGTTGATTATGACAAAACATATTAAAGGTGGAGGACCTATAAGACAAAGTTGGAATAACATTAATGCTGATTGAAGATTAATCAAACAGTATTTAATGCTCAGCTAAAAGATAAAGATCAACATTAATGCTGATTGAAGATTAGTCAAATAGTATTTAATGCTGATTTATAGTTTTCCCTAATTTCTTATTGGGACTTATCTTGTCTTGACCCCTAACTCCCTCTATAATATAAAGAGGGAAGGCGTCTAATTAGAATGGATGGATAGATAGTCTCTCTCCAAGAGAGTCCTAAAACACCATAGAAAGCGTATTTGTAGTTATTAGTTAGTTTCTTAGCATTAATGTTTAATAAAGAAAACCAACCCTTATTAGTAACATGATTGTGTTCTCTATAATTCCGCCGCCTGTTACAATCATTGTTATCATACCTAATGATCCCCTTAAATAACGATACTATGGAGTCAATATAGATCCACAATTAGTATCAAGCCACGTGGTTCTCGATCTAGGGTTTAAAGGTTTTCAACGAAATTTTAGCGTAATGTTACCATATTGTCTGCTTACGATTACACTGCTAGCATCGACCGATATGGACAAAAACAGAACCGTTGAGATTTTGAACAATGATTATGTGTATAGTTCGTTTGAAGATTCAGTTCATGATAGATTCTTGATTGTGTTGTTGCACGCTCCTTTGCGCGCGCGCGAGAGATGTGAGAGTGTGCGTGAGCAGGATACGATACAGTTCATGATATATATTTTCACACATGACTGTTTTCATCGTTGATGCAAACAAGCTCACTGTGATGGGTGGCCGTGGCATGAACAAAAATAAATTTACAAATTTTATTTGTCGGCATTTTACTATCCTGTTGTCTACAAGAATTATGCGTGATTCAAAGACGTTTAATAATGTCTTCTACGCACTGAAGGAAGATTTGATCTATGCTAACTAGAGTCGATATCCAGAGATGTTAGTATAACTTTTTTAAAGGGAAGCTTCTTGTTCATATATTTACCATCTACATGCACTCCTATTTGATTATGACAAAAAGGGGAAGAGTGCATGGATTAAGGGGAAGTTCTTCATCTATATTAGCTTCAGGGGAAGCTTGTGCTTATTGGTTTTGTCATTATCAACTAGGGGAAGATTGTTGGGAATTATACTTTGAGTTGATTATGACAAAACATATTAAAGGTGGAGGACCTACAAGACAAAGTTGGAATAACATTAATGTTGATTGAAGATTAGTCAAACAGTATTTAATGCTCAGGCGAGAGCGCCTGCGCGCCGTGACAACAATAATGCTGATTGAAGATTAGTTAAATAGTATTTAATGCTGATTTATAGTTTTCTAATTTTATTTTGATCTTATCTTGTCTTGTAAACCCTAACCCCTCTATTATATAAAGAGGGGAAGGCGTCTAGTATTACAATGGATTGATAGATAGTCTCTTCAATGAGAGTCTAAATGCATAGAAAGCGTGTGTAGTAGTTAGTAGTTAGTTTCTTTATTAATGTTTAATAAAGAAAACCCTCCTTAGTAAACATGATTGTTCTTAATTCCGATGCGTATTACAATCATTGTTATCATACCCTAGATGAGTCCTAATAACGATCTATGGAGTCATTATAGGATTCCACAATAAGCTATTGTAAAGCTAAAATGCTGAAAAAACAACATGCCCCTCAGGCCTAAAAAGCACAAGGAAAAAGAAATAAGCAAATTTTTTCTAAATAAAAAGGCAAGAAAAGCAATTTAATCAATTTGGCTAAAACATACTAAAAATAGCCTAATGAGGCCACTTTAAGCTAATTTTTAAGACCCATAAGCTATCCTTATGGGTCTAAAAGCTACAAACAGATTAAGCTAGGACTATGAACTTTAAGAAAAAGCAAAGAAAAAAAACATTTTGAAATTCAGATAAGCTATGAAAAAGGCAATTAAAAAAGGCTATTTTAACTAAGTATATGCTGAGTGAATTTTTCAAGTTTTTATAAAGACAAAAGGGCTTTTGCAGCCCTAAGAACAAGCTAGTAAAAGCTTTTGTGACAACTCAAAAACTACAAACATATAAAGCTAGATGTCTAAGGGGCTTATTCTATCAATATCAGACCATAAAACATGTTTAATCTTATCTGTCTTTGCAATTGAAAACTTGAAATTGAACTTTTGAAAAGACTTTAAACATGTCATGATTAAAAAACTCAAAACACAAATGGTAACTGCAAACTTAATACTACTTCTTTCTACTGTATTTTAGATCAATTACAAACATGGAAACAACACTTAGATGCCACTTAATCAAACTCTTAACAATTAAGCTGGAAACTTGAACTAAAAAGCCACAGATTTAAGCCATTACTACTTAAAACCTTAAAAGTGAATTTTAAACTTGGACAACCTTTTAAAACAAATTTAATTACTTTAAATGAACTTGTTAAAATTGGCTTAGTGATCCAAACCAATAAAACTACAGATTTGACCCATTTTGCACCTTATGCCAAACACCCCTTTAAAAATATGAAAAAATACTTATAGCTAAGATAAACTGATTTGAGCTAGATTTATATAAAAACAAAAGTAGCATAAGATAAATGAATATCAAATAAGCATTTTCTAACAGGAAATAAGCATTTAAAAGCAACTTAATAAACCAAACAGTAATAAGCTAATTTAGACAGACTTATATAGAAACAAGAACCAAGATGATTTGAATAAAAAGCTAGTATCTAAAAGCAATAGACAATAAACATTATATTAGTATAAAAAGCATAACATAAAGGAAAATAAGCTGTAATAAACAGTATAAGCAATGCTACAGTAACTTTAGCTTAAAGTGAGTAAAAAGATATAACCTTGGTCCTATGCTTTAACAAGAGTTATCAAAAGCTCAAAAGGGCTTCTTTGGTAGCCAATTAAACCCTTAAGCCCATCCAGGATTGGCTTATTACCCAATGAGCTCAAAAACACACATATGAACAGCACCCTTCTTTTTAACACATGATATTTAAGAATTATAAAATTTTATTAAACTTGGGAAAACGTACAGCTAAAAGTGAAATTATAGCATCTGAAAAGATAAATTAAACTGTAAATTACATAAATCAATTAAACTTAAAAACAGGACTTAACATAAAACATTAATTTCATTCAACTTTAAAAACGAGTACAAGGCTTTTAAATTTAAAAAAGACAATAAGAAAATAGGCTGAAAATAAATTTTACACTACTCCCAAACTCTAAATTACACTAGATTAGTAAACCTAATCTATTTATATAAGGAAACTAAGCTGCAGGGTGTGCTTTCTGTGTTTGTTGTGTGAGGAGCTCCAAGCCTTTCATTTCGTCCATCCATTCAATCTTTTTCTCCACGTAAAATCATCTTAGCCCTTGATTTGATTTAAAATCCCATCAACCAATCAATTGGCCTAGGATTGCCAACGTGGTTGTCATTTCATGGGGGGAAAGTTAAATTAGGTTGTCGGGTTGTGGGGGAAAAGGTTAAGGGTGAAGTCAGGTTGCAGGGAAGGATGAAAGTGATGGATGAATAGTGTGAGATTTGGGCGGAAAATGGGAATTCGTTTGATTTTGGTAACGAGTGTTAGGGAAAAGGACGAGTGGTGTTAAGTTTAGGGACTTGGGGTGAAAAGGGAAATGGGGTAAAGGGACTTGTGGTGTAAAGTTTGTAACTGGATATGGGATAAGTGACAATGGCTAAAGATTGGGACCCAGCTATTAATGGTTTTAGACTGGACACCTTTTTTTAAACTTGTAAGACTTTTAAATAAAGTTCTTTTTTAATGGCTAACTCAGGCCCATTAAATAGGTACGGTTGTCCACATCAGATTTCTTCGTTTAGGCTTCATTCTTGACTTGTTGACTTTGACTGTTTGACTTTGACTTTGATTTTTCACGCTCTTTTCATTCCCGTGCTCGGTTTTGTTGGTTTTGGCTTCGTTTTTGTCCTTTTATTGATATCCGTTACCAGCACATCATAAATAGCAAAACAAATATATATTGGGCAATTTTATGTCCTTTTTGGTCATTTAGGCTCGTTTTTATTGGTAAAAGGTATATGTAATTATGCACATACCACCAATCCTTAGATACATCGTATCGAACCGACTTCCAGACCTTATAAATAGAAAACTCAAAAATGAGTTTTAGGTGTGCTAAATCATATTCTCGATACCTAAACCATAAAAGTCAATTTTCAGAGGATAAAAAGAGCAGAAGAGGTCGAGCAACGTTATCAATTCCATAAGAGACAATGTGTAATTCCATATACTTTAGTAATCATATCAGTTTTTTGATATCATTCGTAGTAACTCGGTAAGTTTACCTTGCCAAGAATAAAATGCTCTGTATTTATATGAACAATTGAAGCAACACCTTCAGGTATTAGCCATTATTATGAAGATTTGAATGTTTGGTATTTGTTTATCTCGATTTTTTGATTTATCATTGAGTGCTTGTTTATGTTTATTAATTTATACTTGTTTTCGCGCTTTTGTATGTGACCTATCATTTAACTGGATCTAGTGAAGCGGACCAAGTAGATCTAGAGTCCGAGACAGCTCTCCATATAGTAGTTTATTCATCTAGAATCATAGTTACATAAATATTGTCCTTCTAAGTCTGCGTCTAAGATACGCTTCGGGCTTAACTAGTTAATTGGATATTACCAATGGTTTATTGATCGTGTTGACTAGCAAGTGACCTAGATAATTCAACAAGTAACGTTTTAATTCCATTGGATAGTTGGACAAGTGGACTACTAGTGTATAGATTGCCATTAAATGGTAAGTGGGTAAAGTCTCTATGAGCTAGGGTTTAACAAGATCACCATTGCCTTAATCTCTAAGATAGATTATAATCAGCAAATAAGGATGATTATGCGATGCCTTTAAATTGTGGACAGAAATTAACTGTTCTTGGTCCTTAGGATTATGTAAACACCTAAGTCAAAGAACTGATATGCCACCATGAGAGAAGAAATCATTGCACTTAATAAACAAACCAACTTTTAATCTAGATAATAATGATCTCTCTCTACAGTTTGAGACGAGGCGAAGAGCGGGCGGGTGGGTTCGACCGCTTCTTGAGTCAACTTTTGTTAATTAGGTGGGGGCGGGGGGGGAGGAGGTCGGGGTAACAGGCCTTGAATTGATGTAGATACCAACACAAACCGTGCTAGCCTCTCAGTTGAAAAACCCTCCTTTTTCCCATTAGAATTAGGATTTAGATTAGCATAAGTTTAACATAGGTTTAGAATATATTAGAACTAACATAGATTAGATAACCAAGATATTGATTAAATTGATAGATTTAACCTCGATTCAAGTGTTCGACACCCTACTTACCACGAAACTACTACCGTCGAGTACACTGCCCGTTAAGTGTTGTTTTTTGCCTTTAGTGTTCGGCAATATATAAATTTAAAACTTGATCATCTAAAATATATCCATACAACGACATTCACATCAAGTTTTTGTGAGCCGTATGCCGGGAGTGAAAAATTATCTGATTTTTATTGATATTTGGTTTTAACATTATATTAATCTAACCCTTAGGATGCCAAATGAACACATTGAGAAAGTTCTCAGAAATAGTGGACTTATTCCATGCTCCTAACTCATGTGGATCAACTAATTCTCCGAGTCTTTCCCTATATTAATAACTGGAGTCGCAAGTCATTGCCTAAGAGACGAACCGACTGGTTCAATCAAAACTTGGGAAGATCTTAAAACTAAGTTTTTGAACAAATACTGCCCACCTGGTCGAACTGTGAAGAAAATGGAGGAAATCAACAAATTTCAGAAAGAGTCGGATGAAACCCTTTATCAAGCATGGGAGCGCTTTACGGAACTCTTGATGAAGTGTCCTCAAACCTATTGCCATGAATCACTGGAGTAATTTTGTTTCTAACAATGGGATGGAAGTCCAAAATGACATATATCTTGACTCAATACCAACTAAGACTGGTGGAAGATCTTAAAATGTCATCTAAGAAATGGCTGAATACTCTCAAAAATGGCACAATGGAACATCTAGAGGAAGAAGTACTGAGACTTCTGACGGATTAGCTGTTATACAAGCACAACTGAATAATCTTGGAAGAGAGATTAAGAAGGTGAATGAAAAAGTTTATGCTGCTTAAGCTGGATGCGAACAATGCAAAGGACCCCATTACACCAAAGATTGCCCACAAAAAGAAGAAGGGAAAACCTTAGAAGAGGCTTACTACACGCAATTTGGTGGACCTTTTCAAGGAGGGGGATATAGAGCAACTGCTCCAGGGTACTATCAAAGGAACGACACAAATCCTTTATACCAAGAACGAAAAACAATCTATGGAAGATACCCTGAGCAAATTCATGAGTGAGTTAGCAAAGAGACACGAATAGAACTCTAACTTGATCAAAGAAATCCGAGCTTCAATAGATGCCGCCATAAGGAACCAAGGGGCATCAATTAAAACATTAGAAATACAAATCGGGCAAATGAGTAAGGTACTACAGGAGAGAGGATTTGAAACCTACTAAGCTCTATTGAAACGAACCCGAGAGACCAAGTCAAGTCGATTTTAGCTACTATTGAAGCTGATTCACACTCGATACGCCGTATTAGATCTACCCAATACGCTGTATCCACTGGACAGAACAGTTCACAGTTATACAAATCAAGACAAACGAAGGTTCCTTTTCCAAGTCGTTTGGATAATCATTACTGTGAAGATGACGTGGGAAACTATGGACCAAAATTCACAGAAGCTTATAGAGCTTCACATATCAACAAGGTCATACTCCGAAAGGAGAAAGACCCAGGGAGTTTCACTTTACCTTGCTTTATTAATGATTTCTGATTTGACAACGCCCTTGTTGACTTAGGAGCTAGTGTTAGTGTTATGCCTCTCTCGACCTACCTTAACTTAGGATTAGGTGAATTAGCTCACACTAGGTTAACAATGGAATTAGCAGATAGGACAGTGAAATATCCAAAAGGAATAGCTGAAAACGTACTAGTAGGAATTGGCAAATTTACTTTCTCTATAGACTTTATAATTCTTGATATGCCCGAGGATATCAAAGTGCCCTTGATCCTCGGAAGACCATTTTTATCTACCGCGCGTTCTAAACTTGATGGATTACTTTAAGGGTTGAGGAAGAAAATATTGTTTTCACAAGTGTTAAATCTGCTATTAGTTTAATTAAGAGGGTCTACATGCTAAGTTTGTGAGAAAGAATGGAACTTGATTTAGAAACTAGGCTTATGGGAGAGACTCTGGTGTTAAATAGAAATCATTAAAACCCTTTCTGGAAGATACATTGAATTAAATGATTAAATGAAACCCATTTGAGCTTTAGGAGAGATCAATGAGATGATTGATGCCCACCATTAAGGAAGTAAGGTAATGAGAATTTCCGAACTAGGAATGAAAATCTTGATACCGGAAATGATGATTACCCTAGGTTAATATGACGACGATAAGAAAATCTATAAAGATTATTGCGCCCATAACGTAAAGTTAATCATCATGATAGGATTTGAATTTACTCACCTAACTTTTTCCATTATTGTATGTCCAACGTGTATGTCAAAAAATTCCATTTACTTCTATAAATGAAAATAAGATGGTATAAAGGGAATATGTTTTGTAGGAGCCTAAATGAATGTGCCTATCTATAATTTGGAACCTTTTCCTTAATGAATGACTTGTCAATTTTGGTGCGTGCGAGCGTGAGATGCTTCTTCGTGATGAAGTGAAATGGGAGATGTTTATTTGCGAACCATTCTTAAGAGAGTTGGAATTCATAACAAGCCGGTTTGGAAGGGATAATTACCCACTTACAAATGGTAGATGATGAAGTAACTTACCAAATGGTGCGATCACATCCGAAGTTTAAAAACCACACTAATGAACAATGCAACAAGATCCCACCATTATTGAAGGTAAGTGAGAGAGATGAGAAAAATGGAATCTCGCATGTATACCAAAAGCTCAAGGGATTCTACAAAGGAGTTTTAAATCTAAGACCCGATTACATTCGAGATGCGAAGATGGAAGAATGACTCACATGCGGGCATATTAGCATGCATGAGATGGAATGAAAAAGGAAGCTGAAGAAAAGTCTAACTTAAAGACTTCGTTGTAAACAAAAGTGCTTCCCGGGAGACAACCCGGATTGTTATTTAATTTTGTTATCGAGTATGTCTTCCCAGACATCAATACGGTGTATCCGCCCTATACCATACAGCGTATTGATTGTCTAGACGTTATCAGTCTTTACTTTTTTATGCACTTTAAAAACATTATTGTCAATTCTATGAATATGCCGTATTTATTCATTTAATACGTCGTATCCACGGGCTGACTCGTATTTAATTTGTTTAGTTTAGTTTAAATTAACCGTAGGTACCAAGATAGGAATGCACCTATTTTTCCTATATTTTACACAGGACCTCGTGAAAGAAATATCGACGAATATTGGTGAAGAATTTACAAATCTAGAAATCTTGAAGTGTTGGAGTCTTGAAACCTTAAGACGGCTCTTCAACACACAATATTGCTCATAAACGCAACTTTGAGAATCTACCAAGCAAATATCAGGGGAGTTTCTCATTCTAATTCTGTTTAAATTCCCGTATTTAATGTTTTATATATACAACGTGGACGTTGTATAATTCAAGTGGGGGGATGGAATTAGAATA
Source organism: Tanacetum coccineum (assembly GCA_026074375.1). Classification (NCBI taxonomy): domain Eukaryota; kingdom Viridiplantae; phylum Streptophyta; class Magnoliopsida; order Asterales; family Asteraceae; genus Tanacetum; species Tanacetum coccineum. Next base: position 10,424 of record BQNB010116784.1, read on the forward strand.
TTTACTTGTCCTAATTTTCACAATAAAAGGCTTAAATTATGCTCAAATTTAAAAAATTTCAAGCATACTTTTGTGAAATTACATGTTACATAACCCGCACATAATAACCCTTGTTAGATATTATGAGGATTTAACCTTTCCGTTTCTAAATGTTTACCCAAATTCCACAAAATATGAGTGCGCCGGTGATGAAATAGAAGCACACACACATCCTCAAAACGGGGGGGGGGCTGGGGTCACAAGGGCACACACACACACACAACAAAGAATAAATACAGAAGTACTATATGTTCTGTCTCATCTATCCGAGAGAGAGTGAGCGAGAGCGGAGTAGTGGTGGTGAGTCTATCTCACTCTCCCACGCGCAGAGAGCCCTACTCTCTTATCTGAGGTGCTACCTCTCTCTCACACTCTATCTAACTCACTCTATTGTTGTTGATAAACTAACTACAAGCGCTAAACCACATCACCGTTTAATACACACCTTTTAACTAGACGTACACTCTATATACTCTATATATATACTCTCTTGACCATGAGCTACGGGAGGAGCGGAGAGCCACAGTTGAGCAATCCGTTAGGAATTTACACCATTCTCTATACACACACACACACACACACATACAACATTACAACTCACACTCTCTCTCAGCCGCGTGAGCACGACCCGAAGCTCATACAACACCACACACACACACCCACACACACACACACGGGCGTGTTGCGTTTGTGTTTTGTGTGTATGTAACGATCTTTGTGTCCTGTGTATATAGTTGGTGAGGGGTGAGAATGTTGGTTTAAAGATTGTCTTAGGTATTGGTTTGTTGTGTATATATAGATGGATTGGTGATTTGGTTTAGTAAGTAAATTTTGTGGGTGGTTTAGGGTTGTTTAGTTGTTGGTAATTGTTGATTAAGTTGGTGGTTGTGAGGTTGTGGGGTTTATAAAAATTTTGATAGGAAGGATAGTTGGTTTATGGGGGGGAGTATATTTGGTATATTTGATTTGTATTTTTTAGTAAGGTTTGGGTAGGGATTATTTTTGTTATGGTTTGGATTTTTATTTTTTGAAAGTGGATAGTGTGTAAATGTGTGGTGTGTTTTTGTATGGTTGGTTTGTTTATTTTGTGGGTTGTTGGGTTGTAATATGATTAAATAATAGAGATTTCCGTATAGAGAAATTAATTGAGGTTGAAGATGATAGTGTTTTAAACATGCTAAAACGTCAACAAAATTGTTGAGTGATTCTATTTATCAGGAAATACGTGGAACCACAAGATTCAAGTTATATAAATATGAAACACATCAATAGTCCCAAAAACAGTATGATTGCCCTAAATAGCTCATGACCACCGTACCTTAACGTAATAAACTGTAATCCAACCAGTTACTTGAGGTTTGTGCCCCAACACGGATACAGATGTACAAAAACATTCTATCGAATTTCTCAATACAGATGCAGCCAAACATCCTACGAATTTTCTTCGAAATGTTAAATGCTCAATGGTCAACTAGAAACCACAGCCCAGACGGGGATGGTCAGTCCCGATAGATCTATCCATAACACTAGCGTATACCCAGCACATGGTTTTTTTTTAATTAACAGTTCATGATAAAAGGGACATTAGCGGGCAGAAGGTACTTAGGCAATAATGTATCAGGAAATAGCATACAGATTTGAAAACAACTGTGTCCAAATAGAAATCAAGCATGTAATCCTCCCCCGAAGAAATTTAATAAACAAGTAGTAGAAAAAGGGGTACAACTCACCTTGAGTGAATCGGTAATCAACAAGTATTCAAAATAAAAAAAAAAAGCGTCACGAAAGGAATCCGAAGGCAACCTAATCCAAATAAGTCGTATAAATACTAAACACTTTGATTATTTATAGGTCGTAGCTCATCATACTACATTCGGCTATCATAATTAAAGAGGTCGTGTAGTGAACGTATAAAAAAAACAAAAAAAGAAAGTCTAGGACACTTTAAATCGTAAATCCAACAACTCGTCCGATTACGCCACCTCGAAGTAGGCCTCATCATTAATGAAACACCCTATAATATAGTACTTTGATAACTAATACAACGTAAGATTCTATATAGCTACATCAACCGTCTACTCGTGTGTGCGAAATAATAATTAAATTCTTTGCTAAATATTTTTCGTGTATTTGAACTCGATAATCGAATATATAATTCAAATGTCTTTGTAAAATAATATTTATAAAGTTTAAGACATGTAATAAAATAATTATATAAATGATTCCTAAAATGTTTCGCAAAAAATTTATTTAAAAACGAACCAACACTATTCACCGCTCAAAGGAAATAGTGCACAAGATAGAAAATAATGCGTAACTTTCTCGTTTTTAAAGCCCGTTTCCTTACGTTTCTTATGTCCACATATTCGTTTTAAGTCGAGTATCAAAATATAACATTTATAAAATTTTATTTTTTCTGATGGAATAGTGATTTTTACTTGTTCATAAAACAGATAAATACTTATTTTTAAAGTTTAGTTATCGTAAACTCGTAACGTCGTATTTTATTTCGTTGTAGCTCGTTTTTAACATTCTTTCGAGTAACGATCTGTAATTAAAAAAATATCATATATTTGATGTTTTAAAAATATCACTTTCTGTAATGAATATAAAATTTTATAAAAATAGTTTTTTAATAACAAGAATTTCTCGACGTAAACTTGTAAACTAACTTATCTTTTTCGTTATAAATGGGGCGGTGGTTTTTCGAGTTTTCATATCATTTTGGAATCGTCATGAGGCGTATATTTTTATTAATGTCAAACCTACTGTATGAAGTCGAAATCAAATCACCCTTTTATTATCCAAGTGTGTTCATTTATAAAGAGTTTGTTTTATTAACTTTATAAACCCAAATTTATACAAAATCATGTTTATACTTAAACAACCAGTCCTACATATTTATTAATCCCATTTTCCCATGATATATATAACAATATGACATAAGAAAATGGTAAATTTATAAACATAAAGTGGGATAATTCGTTTTTACAGTATAAAAATCCTAAGTGGTGATATAGTTATATAAAACATGTAAACATATAAAAATGATGAAAGTAAAGACATGAAGGTTTTTAGATAACCTTATTATGATGTAAGATGATGAACCAAAGTATCTAAACCCTTGTTTAGATATAAAACCCTAGCTTTCCATTTTAAAACCCTAGTTTTACTTTTCTTGATTAATACTTGAAAAAGGTTAGCCAATGCTTGGGATCACCTTAGAATATCTTATAATAGATGTGTATAGAAGTGTATGGGTTGTAGAAAAAATGCTATGGATTTGGTTTGGTGCTTGCTTCTTGCCGTAGCAATATAGAGGACAAAAAGGGAAGTTTTTGTTTATGGTTTTCTCTCAGATCAGTGTAGAGAGCATATGTGTTATTTCTCTTATGTATACATGTATATAAGGTGTAAACTAGTCAAAGGAACATGTTTAGGTCTTAGGAATGGGTCTTTGGTCTTGGTCCAAGTCAAAGAGACATGAAATGACTAGGTAAGGTGTAGAATTAATGGAGTATGGTGCACTTTGACCAAATGAAAGGGTTTCATTATTTTTCTTGTATAAATGGCTATATTTTCGGCAAAGGAGTGATATAAGGATGATGTTTTAGTATTTTGTTATGTACTGGAGGGGTAATAAATGTGGGTATATGTTGAACGTGCAGAAAAGTTTTGGTGGTTCGTGTATGCCTAACCAATTTATCGCGAAACGTATTTAATTCTACGTAACCGAACCAACAAAAAAAATAAAATATAAAAGTTAATTATTATAATAAAAAATAATATAATGCTGGCATGACATAAACTTTAAAATTTGTATTGGGTGCCCGTTACGTTGAATTGTTGATTTTTTTAGTTAACACTCGATTTAACATACGATTAAAATTAAAAGCGAATGCGTACGAGAAAATAAAATAAACTCGTGAATTTAAATCGCGTCGTAAATGACATAACAATACGAAATGTATACAGTCTCCTCCGTAGAATAAACCATGTCCCCTAGGGCTCAAGTTGCGGCACTTGAGGAAGGTCACGGGTTCGAGAAAAAGATGCGGATATTTCTTCCGGAATAATGTTGATGAAGAGGTGTAGATAATTATTATTATTATTATTATTATTATTATTAATTTTTTTTTATATGAACAGTGCCCCAACGGTCGGTGAACAGTAACCGAACAGTAACCCCCAACGGTTACTTTCCCCCTTTTTATACAAAATTTTCTCCTCCATTTCTCCATACAACACTTAATCTTTCACTTACATTTTCTCTTATCCAATCCTCAAAAATGTTGCACATCATCACGATCTTGGCGATGGCGACCGCGATAGCACTCGGCATTTATCTTGCCTACTTCCCATACGAAGAAGGATCTCAGTATTTGGCCTTTATTCTAGCAATTCTCGTGCCGGTCATTATCCTTGCTATTGGCGTGGATCTATGCTTGAAGGACTAGATATTATGGTTAGGGGAGGGTTGAAATAAAACTTGTATTTCCTTTATGTCCTTATGTAATCTTATTTCTAAGATAATAAACGGATGTTGTGGCAACAAATTTATTTGTTATTTTCATTTATGTCTTTTGAATATTTCGTTACCATGCTTAGTAACTCGTTTGCATTCCCGTTTTTATTGGCTTTAACCTGACCGTTCAAAATTAGTGACGTTGTCTCTTTTTTTTTTTTTTTTAGAATTTATATAGTAAGGTGACGAAGTTTTCACAATACATTACTTTGATAGATAATTCGAAATCATTCGGTACAACAGAAATTTAAGCAAAAGTACAAAAGAAATTTAAGCGAGAATTCCTAAAGGGATAAAGTCTAAGCATTGATATCATCCTCCATGTTGTTAAGGTTTTGATTGGTTTCTCCTCCTACTAAGGCATGCACCATTCTACGTGCTTCAGTACCTTCAACCACCACATAAGCTCTCCCACGAGCTCCCTCATTCTACGGGTTCCTTGCCTTTGGACACTTGTCTTTGTAGTGTCCCTTTTCTCCACAACTAAAGCATGTCACATTCTGTAGCGAATTGCCTCTCGCTACAGGAATCCTAGTTCGACAATCTTCTTCCTGGTGACCAAGCTTGTGACATTTACCACACCTAGGAGGACACGGACCTAGATGATGATGTGCCTTGCACCTATTGCACCATGGTAAGTTCCCAGTGTAGCCTCTACCCTCAGTCGGGGCCACAACATAGGCCCTGGTAGCTTCTTGCCTTCTGTTTTGTTGCTGGTGATGATTATTGTTTAGGTTGCGGTTGTTGTTGTTGTTGGGGTTATTGTTGTTGGTGTTTCTTTGGTGGTCTTCCCATCTCCTTTTATTTCTTTTACCAATTCTTGCAGCCCTACCCTGAACTGATTGCTCGACCAATTCACGGGCCATGTTGATTGCCTCATGCAAGGTCGCAGGCAGTACACCATCCTACAAAAAGCGAGTCAGGGTTCCAAAGAAGTATGTTACGAGGCGACATCTGGTTAATGCCATGTTCTAATTATCTGGCACGTTTCTATACAAGGGGTTAAGAGACGACATATGTGTTTCAAAAGTATGAGACGAGTGTTCAAACTTGGAGACGGATAGTAAAATAACCTTTGAGATCAATAGACTGTGACGAGTTTTGATATCATCTAAAGTGGTTTATGTAACGTCATAAAAAAGTTTTAGAAACCATTGTATCACTAACAATATCAAAAAAAGGTTTCAATCATTGATTTGAGACCGCTAAGAATTAAAATATGCATGCAAACCAGAATTAGTGATTTGCGCTGGATTTTATGATGCAACAATTATAGTCTTGGCCTAACAATGCAACCTAGTTCTCTATAACCATAGCTCTGATACCAATCTGTCACACCCTAAAAATATCGCAGCGAAAAAGTAACTAGGGGTGTGTGACTTCATAGCATCATAACACATAGTAATAAAGAACGACCTCTATATGAGTCGTTTTGAAAAGTGATCATTTGAATTTAACAAAGCGGAATAAGTTTTCAACCGAGTACATTACAATGCTTAAACCCAAAGTAATAGTAGTTCAAAAGTTATACAAATGATCAACGTTATGCAGGAAAAGACTCCGTGAATGCGACACCATAAGCAAGCCATGAAAATCAAGCACTTGGGAAATACATTGCTAAAAGTGTCAACAATAAAGTTGGTGAGTTCATATGTTTATAAAACTGTAATTGTAAACCACAAGATTTTAAAGTGTGCCTGGCAATATAACAAATACAAGCCATACAAAATGCGTTTACTATCGTCTAAGCTCATAAAACCGAAGCGTTAACCATAATCGAGAATAAAAGCCCATGCGGGTGCCTAACCTGGGACACCCGTAAAGTATCTCAAATGAAACTACGCCCGTTTGACATGTACTCAGTCAAACCTGGCGGGGGATTGTCAACCCCAATAGATCTATCCATAACATTCGTGCTTACACGAGGTAATTAACGGTTTATAAAAAAAGGGCGTATTGTAAGTCGTAGGTTAAAGGGTACTTAGACCAATCCGTAAGAATCGTTGTAAAATATTGTACTTGTGTTACAAATGTAAAATGGAGCAATGTAATTACACCCCAAATGAACCTTCCCTTTTGATGTTCCTGATATTTCATTTATAGTCCTTTGACTATTTAACTTTTGTTAGTTTATTCAGATAATGTACCGTGTTGACGGTGGTGATTTTAAGTGAATTGTGGTAATTTATGGTTATTTGTGAATTATATTCCTTTTTGGAGGTTTATTCTTTATCTTATTTTGGTATTCCGAGTGTTTGACCCGTGAATTTCATGAGAAATGCCAAAAAACAAGCCTGACACATCCGAGAATGCGTCCAAATGAGTTTCTAAGAGTTTAAAGTGTAAAATAGACGTGTAAATACTCCTCAGGTGAATGAAAAAGTATTTTAAAAGTGAAATAAAAAAATGCGAAAATTAACTTTAGGGAAAATTTTACGATCAAGTTTTATGAATATTTAAGTGATCCTCACACAAAAAGAAAGACCCAAGACCCCTTTGGATACCAAATCCGGAGATCTCTAGTCAGGCGGAGACATCAAGGATCGATTTCTAGTCCAACGCTCATGTCCCCACTCGTTTGGTACCACTTCTACACAACATGATCCTATCCTCCTTTTGAATAACACATAGTTCATTTTTACAAAAAAATATATCCTCTTTCTCTCCCTCTTGGCGTCCGATCAAAGCACACACATAAACACTTTGATTTTTGAAATTTTGATAAAAAACATGAAGATTGGTGATATGTTGGGTTGATTCTAGTGCTCGGGTATTCATTTAAACAACGTTTGGGTTGTCCGGTTCGTGTCGAAATCTACATTTTTAAAGATTTTTTGTAAGTTTTCAAATTTAAACTTCGTTTGTCCATTTGGGTTTATATTGATGCATAGATGTTTATAGCTTATGGTGGTAACCAAATGCGATACGTAGCTTATTAGCTTATGGTTAAGCTTAATATATGTATTGTGGAGCTTATGGACTCACGGCCCAATAAGCCTATTTAAGCCGTGGCTTAATGGGAGGGCTTATTGTGGTCCGAATTATTTTCTACTTATTAGTATAAGCTTATGTATATAAATGGACCTTGGTTTTGGACTTGGATCGTATTTTGGACTTATAAATATCTTAATGGACCCTTATTGGGCCTTAAAGCCCAATAAGCGATATTTAGTTCGTTATAAGAGTTTTGACGGGTCGGCGAAAGAGAGGCGCGGCGGAGTGCGCGCGAGTGAGGCGCGAGCGAAAGTTATTTATAATGAATATTTTGGAAAAACGTTTTAATAAACATTAAAGATCAAGATTTTAGAATTTTATCAAAAAAGTGTTGAAAGTTTGAAAAGTGTTTGGAATAAAGGTTTAAAACATTGGAAACCGTTGTATGAGCGTACGGGTCATGTCGAAATTTGTAAAAAGTTATAACTTAAGAAATTTTACCTAAAAAACATGATATTTTGAATTTTAAAATAATAAAATATTTTTTAATTATTTTATTTATTTAATAAATTTACTAAAAGACAAAAAAAAAATTTCTTTTCAAAACTTCACAAATATGTTTATTATGAGTAAACGTTCCATTTTCAACCCTATTATGATTATTTTCACGATGACTGAGGTCACCGAATAGACTTAAATGTCGAGATATATTTTATAAATTATTAATTATAAATAAATTACTTATATTACTTATCATTTTCATTAATATATATAGTTAAGTATTTTATTGAGTAATAGGATTGAAAATGATTGTTGGGATATGTCATCAACCATCACAAAACCACTAAATGTAAATGAGGTAATAGAACAACGCGTACTAACTGTATGCATCAATACTAGAAGATTGTTTTGGAAATGAATGATTAAAATGGAACATTAACTGGACTAGGTCGTGTGCGGACGTCGTTGCATTTGCTTGTGTGATTGAGATTTGGTTGCTAAAGACTTGTTTGAGGTGAGTTCTCGTAGCCCCATTTTTCTACTGTTTTCCGTTGGGGGAAAATGATACTCAAATATGTTTTGAAATGTTTTAAATTGAACTATGCAAAATGTGATTTTGTTTTTGGGACAAGATATGTGCTTATGACTGTTATGTGAATATTTTGTGATGCATGATTGTTTAGATCGGAGGGGTACGCCTATCCTAGCATTTATATGTTATTTTAGATCGGATGGGTACGCCTACTCAGTATTTGTGTAGTTATTGGAGTGGATGGGTACGCCTACCCTAGTTTGTGTGTGGTCCTGCCCTAATTTAGTGCTCCAGCTGGTAGGCCCTTTAGGTGCGTAAGTGACATATGGTGATTGACTAGCGGGGATGCTATGTCAGGGATTGTTTGCATATATATATATATAATATAGATATTATATATATACTATATATATATATATATATATATAAATATATATAATATATATATATATTATAAATGTATATAAATATAAATATTCAACTGTCATATTGTAAACTATTGTCCACTGTTTGAAAAGTATGGCACAACTTTTGGGTTAAGGTCAACCTTCAAGCCCACCAAACATTATTGTTGATTTTTCGAGTTCATTTTAGTGAAGTGAAAGAGGAATAGAGTTGGAGATTTATGTAAATATGCAAGACTTAGAAGTATCCCGAGTGGGATTTTCATGAAAGTCTTTCTATGTTTATTTTATTTGGTTTAGTATTTGAGAAGATTTGTTATAATTTTGGAATTTGACCCCTGTGTGGCTATATGATATTGCAAAGAGTTTTTTTTCGAATTTATTGTGAATTTGGTACATCACTCCGAGTTGTTTCGAGGTTGATGTCTTCGTACACTGAAAGTTTATGTTGCATGTAGTTTTCTCTTATATTGTATCTTGTGATATGATTGATCCTTATGTTACCTCTTGAGTTTCTCGCCCTTTGTCGAGGTGTAACAGATTGGTAAATCAGCGAGCCCATTATGGGAGAACTAGGCGGGTTGACCTAGAATATAACCTAAGATCCGTCACTTAGTTGCGTATAGGATCTATGTGTGCAGTGTTACACTTTTGCTTGCTTTCGCGTGTTCACGGTTTGGTGCTTTAGTTATGTCAGTCATTGAAATATATGAGCTTAATATTGAGTACGACGGGGAAAGGATGCAAATATAAGTACGGTGGCCAATGTAGTTATAAGCGTATCACAACTCACTCGTACTTAGTAATGTCGTTCACACAAATCAATGTTGACACCATAAGGTGGTATTATGTATATAGTTATATATATAGTAAGATGTTCTATATATATACTAACTTACCTAACATTGCTCATGTTCTCCCTCATGTAGATAATGCCGCCAAGGATGAGGACCCGAAGTGTTGGCCGGTCTGTTGCCGAATCACGAGAAGGGGGAACGGGTGGACGGGTTGGTAGAGGTGGTGGAAGGGGTAGAGGACCTAGGGAAGGTAATGATGAGCGTATTGATGAATTGAATGGTCAAGGAAATGACCAGGGTTTGGGAGCTAATGGGGGCGTAGAGGGAGTCAATAGGAATGTAGAGGGAGTTAATGGGGGTGTGGGAAGAGCACCCGACTTCCCGATAATCATTGCTCAGCAATTGCGAAACCTCTTACCCACTACGTTAGCTCGAGTTGGTAACCAAGGGAATGTTGGAAATCAAAATGGTAATGTGGTTAATGAGAATGTTTAGGAGAATGTTGGGAATGTGTTAGTAAATGGAAACCGGTAGGTTGTTCATATAAGGAGTTCTTAGCTTGTAACCCTAAGGAATATGATGGTAAAGGAGGTGATGTAGTTCTTACTATAATGTGCAAGATATGAGTGGTTGTAGTGTTAACCAAAAAGTGAAATACACTGCTGGTTCATTTGTAGGTAAGGATTTAACTTGGTGGAACTCTCAAATCCGCATGCTAATCCGTGAAGTTGCTATTAGTATGTCATAGGGTAACTTTAAGTATATGATGATAGAGGAGTTTTGTCCTAGTCATGAGATGCAAAAGTTGGAAACTGAGTTGTGGAATCATGCCATGGTCAGGGCTGGCCATGCTGCGTATACTCATAAGTTTCATGAGTTGGCGAGGTTAGTTCCTCACTTAGTAACCCCTGAGAGTAGGATGGTTGAGAGGTATGTGTATGGCCTTGCTCCACAGATCCGTGGGATGGTGGCAGCAATGAAGTCAAAGTCTATGTAGAAGGCTGTGCAGATATCTGGTGCACTAACCGATGAGGCTGTTAGGAATGGATCAATTAAGAAGGTTAAGAAAAGAGGAAATGTAGGAGAACCTAGTAAGTATAGGAATGATAGGGATGATAATAAGAGGACTAGAACTGGTA